>JAODAL010047847.1:0-29522 GCA_025379985.1 Phyllomedusa bahiana | reverse complement strand
CAGGGTGCTCCAAGGATCATTTTCAGGGGCCGGCACCAAAGCCTTCTCCGCTGATGACCAGGGGAGCCGTGTCCGGAGACCGAGTCAGGGTGGTCCACCCAGAAGAGAGAGGTTAGTAGGCCCAGAAAAGGTACTTTCACTCCTTAAAGTCCCCCTGGGTGGCCGAGCAGAGGTGCGCTGTTGGCGGTGCCAACAATTGGCCCATATTGCAGCAACTGTCCTCAGCATGAGGAGCCTATGGAGTGTGGGGCCACCTGTCGACTCTCCATGTTTGCCCACCCTGCCTGTAGTGCTGTGCCCCTGCCAGACCTAGGCCCCCAGGAATGCCATGACCAGGTCAATGGGGTCAGTGTGGTGGCCCTGTTGGACTCTAGCAGCTTAGTGACCCTCCTACGAGCTGCCATACCTCATGACCTGGTAACTCCGGAGAAACGGGTAGGGGTGGTCTGCATTCATGGGAACACTAAGCACTACCCACTTGCTACAATGACTATAGAGACTGGTTGCAGGACTCTGATTCATGAGAAGGGCGTCATAAGAGACTTGCTACATCCCCTAATTTTGGGAAGGGACTTTCCTCTGTTCTGGGAGCTTTGGTCACAACCCCAAGGTGTTGCTATGAGGGCCGTGAGTCCCCAATCCCTCAGTCCAGTTTCACTAGAAGAGGATGTACAATATGATGCGGTAGGTGTGACCACTGATGTTACTGACAACTTTCCTTTAGCGGTGTTGGCAGAAGACGAGGATGAGTTGTCCGTCTCTGAGCAAAATGTACCTGACCTGGAAGAGTCACGTGAGAGCTTTGGAACTGCTCAGTTGCGGGACCTCACCCCAAAAAATGCATGAAACCAGGTAACGGTACTAAATGAGGTACCGCAAGACCTGGACACCGAGAAAAGGTTTCCGCATTTTTCTGTAAATAATGATTTACTGTATCGGGTTGTAAAGGTGTGGGGTGAAATTGTGAAACAACTGTTGGTGACAGTACCCTATAGAAAGATGGTACTTTACATGGCTCACAGTCATGTGCTAGGGGGGCACTTGGGGGCGGAGAAAACGCAAGAGCGATTATTGAAATGGTTTTATTGACCAGGCTGTCACCAAGAGATTGGGAATTTCTGTAAGTCCTGCCCCACGTGCCAGTTAACTGCTCCTATGTCCCATTTCAGGAGTCCTTTAGTTCTCCACCAATTATTGAAGTGCCATTCGAAAGAATTGCTATGGATTTAGAAGGGCCATTGGTCAAGTCTGCCCAGGGTCACCAGTACATTCTGGTCGTGCTTGATTATGCTACCAGGTATCCTGAGGCCATTCCCCTAAGAGACCCATCCGCGAAATGCATTGTCCGGGAATTATTGCAGATCTTATCTAGAACGGGCTTGCCAAAGGAAATCCTAACAGACAAGGGAAAACCTTTTATGTCTAGGGTAATGAAGGAACTGTGTAAATTATTGCACATTAAACAACTGAGGACCCTGTTATCATCCCAAACCGAGGGTTTAGGGAAGATTAAAAAAACCTTAAAGGGGATTTGAGAAGGTGAAAAAAGGTGGGGGGCGGGGTTTGTTGCTGCCATCCCTTCTGTTCCCCTCAGAGGGGTTTCCCCAAATCCCCCAGGGGTTCCCCCCGTTTAAATTAATATATGGGGGACACTTAGGGTTTCTGGCATTCCAAAGAGACATGGGAAAAGTGAGGCAAAACCCCCTAAAAAAGTTTATAGAACACGTGGCCCTATGCAGGCCCCGCATCAGCCCGCGGGCCTTCCTAGGGGGGGGCAGGGGGGCGGTCCCCCCGGGGGCGAGGCTCCGTTCCCCCGGGGGGGGTCGCCGCGGCCGCCTGCCCCCCGGAGGAGGCCCTGATTGCGCGACGCTGCAGGGGGGAGGCGGGACGGATCGTTCCTGTCCGATCCCCCCCCTTTTTACCCTTCACGGGGGGCGCCAGCTCTCACCACGCCCCTGTGAGTCGATCCCCTCGCTGGCAGCTCGCCGCCGAGGAAAATCCCTGGGAACTGCTGCAGTGAATCAGGGATGACCACCCCGCTTACACCGCTCAGCACCCCCGGGTGGGACGCGGGGACCGGTGGATTTTTTTTATTTTTAATTCAACAGGGGCATCACTGGCTACAAGGGGGGCACTGGCTAAAGGGGGACCTGGCTAAATGGGGGCCCATCCTGGCTACAAGGGGGGCCCCCCCGGGGGCCCAAAAGGGGGCAACCTGGCTAAAGGGGCACACTGGTAAAGGGGGCATCCGGGCTACAAGGGGGCACCTGGCTAAAAAGGGGGGGCCCCCTGGCTAACAATGGGGGAACACTGGCTACAAGGGGGACCTGGCTACAAGGGGGGGAAACCTGGTACGGGGGGCCCCTGGCACAAGGGGGCACCTGGCTACAATGGGGGCACCTGGCTACAAGGGGGGCAAACCCCTGGCTACAAGGGGGCACACGGGCTACAAAGGGGCATCTGGCTAAAATGGGGCCACTGGCTAAAAGGGGGCACCGGGGCTAAAAGGGGGCCCCTGGCTACAAGGGGCACCGGTACAAGGGGGCACACTGGTCATACAGGGGGGCCCCCCCGGCCCTACAAGGGGGCACACGGAAAAAAAGGGGGCACCCCTACAAGGGGGCCCAAAATACTAAAGGGGGGCCCCACACACCAAGGGGCCACGCTAAAGGGGGCACCGAAAAAGGGGGGAAAAGGTGGGGAAATTACTGGGTACAGGGGCATCATGGGGATAAAAAAGGGGGGCCCATATGGCTAAAAGGGGGCCACATTTCACAAAAGGGGGCACACGCTAAAGGGGGGGCTCACGGCTACAGGGGGCATCCGGGCTACAGGGGGTCACCCTGGTAAAAGGGGGCACACTGGTCAAGGGGGCACACTGGCTACAAGGGGGGACACTGGCTACAAGGGGGGGACAGGGGTTTAAAGGGGGGGATACGGGCTAAGGGGGGCATCATGGCTAAAAGGGGAGCCCCGGCTAAGGGGAGATCACTGGCTATAAGGGGGGGGCATCACTGGCTACAGGGGGGCATCACGGGTTTCGGGGGGGGCCAAAGGCTACAATGGGGGAAACACTGGGGCACAAGGGGGGGCAAAATGGCAAAAGGGGGGGGGACATGGCGGGGGGTCCCAAGGGGGGCAAAACTGGTACAAGGGGCCAAAACTGGTACAGGGTGGGCATCACTGGCTACAGGGGGGGAATCACTGGCTAGAAGGGGGGCATCATGGCTAGGGGGCTCTACTGGCTACAGGGGATCTACGGGTACGGGCATTACTGGTACAGGGGGGCATAACTGGCTACAAGGGGGGCACACTAGTACAAGGGGGGCATCAGGGACAGGGGGATCTTGGCTACAAGGGGGGCATCTTGGCTAAAAGGGGGGCATCAAAGGCTACGGGGGGGCTCTACTGGTAAGGGGATCTACTGTCAGGGGCATCTAGGGTAAAAGGGGCTTTACTGGCTACAATGGGGATCACGGCTACAAGGGGGGCACACTAGCTACATGGGGGGCAGCTCTGGCTACAAGGGGGCATCTCTGGCTAGGGGAATACGGCTACAGGGGGAATCACTGGCTACAGGGGGCATCACTGAAAACGGGGCATCACGGGGGTACAGGGGGGCATCAATACTACGGGGGATCAACTGGCTAACGGGGCATCTTTTTGGACAGGGGACACTGGCTACAGGGGGGGCTACTACCGGCTAAGGGGGGTTACTAGTGGCTAAGGGGCTTTACAGGGGCTACCATATGAGATGTTAGATGGGGAGTTTGTTAGAGGGGGGTTTGGGGTTGGGAAATGTGAAAAAGGGAGGAGCTTAAGATATTTTTTTTGTAAATTTTACAGTAAAGAGTCGGGAGTAGTTTTCATGCGTCGGGACAGAAGGAAAGAAAAAGAGAAAAAGAAAACTCTTAAGACGTCTCCCGTGATCACCAGATATAATTTACTTAACCATTTATAGCTGCAAACCCTTTTCAGCGGGGGATCCACCCCTGTATGTGGGGAATATTTGGTTGAAGTAAAAATGGTTTTATTCAGTAATGGCGTTTGTATTATTCATTTTAGTGCTGGGGATATTGGTCACGGGTGCTGTATTTGGTCACTATGTGGTTAGTGGTATGGGGTTGGGGTATTATTCGGGCACTGTGTGCTGGTGATTTTGGTTTATGGTTTGGGATTTTGGTTTGGTGTAGCGTGTTATTTTGGGAACTGAAGATATTATTAGTAATTTTATATGTAGCATATTTGGTAAAACTTTCTGTATATTTTTGATTTTTGGTTGATGGTGATGCACTGTGTTTCTTATGGCACTTATGTCATGGGGGGGGGCGCGAAATATCTTCCCCTCGCCCTGAGTGAAATTTAGCCTAGGAACGGCCCTGCAGCCGCGTAATGCACATTGTAAAGGAGCACCTGCGAAGGGTGCAGGACACAGACCCGGGTGTAAAATAGGGCCGCTAGGGTTAGACAATTTAGCCCTGGTGATCGCATACTGGTACTGGTTCCCACAGTTGAGAGTAAGTTACTGGCTAAGTGGCAGGGTCCGTATGAAATGGTAGAGAGAGTCGGAGAGGTGAATTATAAGATACATCAGCCAGGAAAAAGAAAACCTTTTCAACTGTACCACTTAAACTTGATAAAGCCTTGGCATGAGAGAGGCCCTAGTAGTATCCCTGACAGCCAAAGTAGAAGCACAGTCAGATATTGGGAAGGTGGTCATAGGGGACGCCCCGTCCAAACATCAGAGACAGGAAACCTGGGAGTTGTTACAGCGCAATAGGGACATCTTCACCGACCTTCCAGGCACTACAGCTGGAAATAGTTGCGGACCCTGGGGTGAAACTTCACGTTAAGCCCTACCGAATTCCGGAAGCTCGGAGACAAGCGGTCTCTGAGGAAGTAAGGCGAATGTTGGCCCTGGGCGTCATTGAGGAGTCCAAAAGCAGGTGGTCTAGCCCCATAGTATTGGTGCCTAAGCCGAATGGGACTTGGCGGTTCTGTAATGATTTTCGCCGACTAAATGAGGTCTCTAAGTGGGATTCCTATCCGATGCCCCGGGTGGATGAATTAATTGAGAGACTAGGGTCAGCCAGATACATTACAACACTTGACCTCACGAAATGGTACTGGCAGATTCCCCTGTCAGAAAAGGCCAAGGAGAAAACTGCCTTCCCCACTCCAGATGGGCTGTTCCACTATACCAGGCTTACAAGGGGCTCCAGCTACATTTCAGAGGGCAATGGATAATGTTTTAAAACCCCATACCAGGTACGCATCTGCCTATCTGGATGATATTGTCATTTTCAGTACTGACTGGGAGTCCCTCTAAGCAAGTTACAGGCGGTACTCGATTCACTCAGGAAAGCAGGGTTTACGGCTAACCCTGAGAAATGCGCCACTGGGTTAGAGGAAGCACAATATTTGGGGTATATTGTGGGTAGGGGCACAATAAGACCCCAAATAAACAAAGTAGAGGCAATTCAGAGGTGGCCACAACCCCTCACAAAAAAAGCAGGTGAGATCGTTCCTGTGGATTGTTGGCTACTACCGCAGGTTCGTGCCAAACTTAGCCTCCATTGCAGCCCCACTGACAGAGCTAACAAAAGGGAGGAAGGCAGTAATGGTGCGGTGGTGTGAGGAGGCAGAAAAGTCATTTCAGGCCCTAAAAAAAGCCCTCTGTAGCCAGCCGGTGTTAGTGGCACCGGATTTTTCCAAAGACTTTATTGTCCAGACGGACGCCTCAGAAGTAGGTTTGAGCGCAGTCATGTCACAGGAGGTGAATGGGGAGGAGCACCCCATTACATATTTGAGTAGGAAGCTCACACCCCTTTAAAAAGGAATATTCAATTTTTAGAAAGGGAGTGTTGGCGATATAGTGGGCTTTGGAGTCTTTGTGGTATTACTGGCAGGTAGAAAATTCAGGTTTGGTGACAGATCATTGTCCTTTTACAATGGATGTACCGAAAAAAAAGGCATAATGCAAGAGGAAAGAGGTTCCGCACTGCAAGATTTTAAAATTTTTTTGTGAACACGGGTGGGAAAACATATAAATGCTAAATTCCTTTTGCAAGGCCCCCACTTTTGGGTGGGTTCAAGTGCCCCGCCCCCCTGGCCTTGGGAGAGAGGGGGGGAAGTGTAAGCAACCCAGGAAAAATTTTGTGGTTGGAAAATAGTCCTTAGGTGCTCAATGGTAAGAGTTCCGGGTGTCGGGGAGGCTGATCCGTGGACACCCCGGGCCCCTTTCCAAACAACTGAGTGGCAACGGGAGAACTGCAATATGGGGCACAAGGAACGGCCTTTGGTGGGGGAAAGGACGGCAGTCTGATAAGTAACCCTTGGTTATTATTTTTAGTTTTTTTAGTATAGCTCTTTGCAGCTTGAATGGGCTGTTTTTATTCTAAACGGCTTTAGCGTGGGAGGGAGGCCTTCCTTCCTCCGTCCCAGGCTTTACTGGTTTTCCTGGCCTTTAAAGCCTGTGCAATGGGGAAGGTGAGAGAGACAACCGTGCTGACTAGTGTTTGGGGAACCCCTTTTTCCGAGGGTGCTGGCAGGAAGAGGGCCTGCTGCTGCCCCACCAAACCAGACCGGGGGGTCTGGCCCTAAGACTTCACCACCCCGGGGGGTTTAAAATGTTTTTTGTTTCCCTTTTTTTGATGCGGAATTTAAAGCTTCGTTTTGCAGCATGTTAAACGGCGCGAAACCCTCCTGCTAGGATTTCTTTTTTTTTTTCTGTTTGGGCCCTTTGAAATAAAAACCTGTTATTTTTTTGCAACCCCCCCCTTTGTGCCTGCCTCTGTGATGGCAATTTCCCAACCCAATAATAGTAAATAGATAGATTCCAGTTGTTCTACAGCAATATAACCCACAGAAGACATGGCAACATCTGAACAATCTAAGCCAAAAACATTATTAAAAGCTGTAAAAATAGTTTATTAAAATCACACCTCTGTTATTCATAGAGCCATTTCCTGTCTGTAAAACGGCCTATAAAGATGTATTTTGGGAGAATCTTTTAAAGTGAATAAAAAACACTTTTTTAAAATTGTCACAGTTTTTTTTAAATTTGTGTTTGCTTTCATAATACACGGGGGCCAGACCACTTAATGGGTGGGAACTAATGTATATTTATATAGGTTGAATAAGGCCCTACATCCATCCAGTTCGATCTTTTTTACCTATTCCACCTCATTATTACTACATTCATTTCAACGCTCAATGGCATTTGTTATTAGACAAGTATTTGGTTGTTTTTAATGCTTACATGCTCTCTGCCATTGCTATGTTTTGTGGTAAGGTATTCTATTGTTTAATTATTCTAGCTGTAAAGAACCCTTTTTTTATGTTAAAGGAAAATTGTCTCCCCACAGATTTTTATAGGAGCATGAATAAAAAAACTCGTCACTTCCTGGTTCAGACTGACAAAAATGCAACAGCTCCATGCTGTATTCAATTCTGTGTTTTCAATTGCTAATTAGATCAGATTAGCTCAGTAGCTTCTGAAACTGCTAGCAGAAGGGTTCATCTGATCCCTCAAACAAAAGCCCTAATTACAGTGCTGTTTACTTTAGATAAATCAAGCTTTTTACTGTCCAGCAGCACAGAGGCTGCCACGACCTGTGTGATGAAGTCACTCACTGCTATCACATAGAACAAACAGCAGGGGGGAGAGCTGTACACAGGTCAGTTACTGAGTGAACTGAAATAGCCAGGGAGGTCATAAATTCACTTGTATCTCCTTAAGGAAAACAGATGAACAAAGCAATATATTTGGAAAATGTCTTTATTTTGTGTTCCCTATAATTTAAAAGCTATTCTTTGTAGCGAGACAACCCCTTCAATGACTAAAACACCTCTGTTCCACCACATAATGAATGTCCATTGTAGAGTCCTTGGCAAGAATAAATAATTTGCCAGGTTCTAGTATTGCCCACACATACAGTATATGTATTCATATAAATACTAGCACTTCCACAGTATCTTTTTTTCCAATCTTAATAAGCCTGATTTTTTGTCATTGTATGAGAAATCCTTCACTCTATTTCTTGTTTTCTTACCATACAGTTTCACAGCCACAAGCAGCTTTAGAGTCACACATGCTGTTCAAGCTTTGATCTGGTCTAGAGCAAGGATTGACACATCAGCTCTGCTGTTTCTAGCTATTCCTGTTACACTTTATAAATTTCTAGTCCTCATGTCCTTGTATTACTTTAACGCCAGAAGTGGATCCGCTGGACCACCACAAGCAGTGGTAACGGCCACGCCAGGGAGCGGGGTCTAAGTAGGTCCTGGTATTCACCAAAGCCTGCCACAAGTCAGGATGGACTTGCTGCAGCGGGAGTCCTACCAGGTCGCTACCCCTGACACAACTAACTTGCGGTGACTGCCGAGGTGCAGCGAGGTACCGAATCGTAGCACGAAAACCGTAGTCAAGAGCAGGCAAACAGGTCAGGGCAGGCAGCGAGGATTCGTGGTTGAGAAACGTAGCAAGAGGTCGGGAACATGGCAAGACAAGAACACACTTCAGAGACGCTTTTTCTAAGGCACGAGGCAACATAGATCCAGCAGGGAAGTGACGTAGATGTGCCAATATATAGGATCAGCGCCCGGCAATTAGCCAATTACTGGCCTGCTGGGCCTTTAAATTTACAAGCGCGAGTGCGCACGCGCCCTAGGGAGCGTGCATGCATGCCCTGGCCAGCAGAGGAAGACGGCAGGACAGAAGCACGGCCGGGTAAGTAACTGCCAACACAGCGAGTGCGCGCGCAGCCCGACGTGGCAGCCATCTGGCAGAGATCCAGAAGAGGGGACACGGTTGCGCCTGAGGCCAGCTCGTCGGGCTTCCGGGGCCACTAGTAACAATTACACAGGCTGCGAAGTTCTTAAGAGTGTTTGCTTAGCTAAATGAGAAGCTTTCAAAGTCCGAAGCTAGAGATAAGACCCTGCAGGAAGAGACTCACCATGGAAAGACTAAAGGCGACATGTATCAATTGGGCTGCGCCAGTTATCTGGCATCAAAAAGTTTTAGCAGACCTGTTCTATAGATGTATGAACAGTTGCATTCCAAACTTTGGCACGATAAGCACCTGTTCAACACTTTTTAATGCGATAAAGATTTGGGGCGTTCAGGAAGCGTGTCATACCACATTCATAGAATTAGACCCATTTGTGATTCTTTGATGCCAAATCTAGGTGCAGAACAGTTATAACAGCCAGACCAAGTTAAAGGTAGTGCCTGAGCCAGACTTGTGGTATTGGCACTGGACTGTGCCTGTATGTATGACCTGCAGAAGAACAAGTTCATACGAAATGGCACATCCTACACTGCCTTAAAGCTATTTAGAACTGGCCTGTCAGCGCCAACATATTTGTACCACGGCTGTTAAACTCACCAGATGTAACTAAGTTGCACCTTTTACCTTAAAATGTTAGTAAAAAATGATTTTTCTTCCAAACTTGCAATCAGAGGTGTCATCAGGGCAGTCACTATTGGTAGCTCTCCTGTCGGGGCCCTTACTATATTTAAACCCTTCCCGATATTGGACGAACCCACTACATAGGAGGCGGGTGTTAGCAGCTAAATCACAGGGCCCAAATCACTTAACATGGCAGCTGGAAGCCTTGTGAAGGCTTCCATAGATGCAATGATTTCGATTTTGCTACTTCCAACCCCAGGCAGGAAGTAGTAAAACCGCCAACTTTGTACACCCTAATGCTTTGCATTAAAATGCATTAGGCTGTAAAAATGATGACGCCCCCTAGTGGTGAAGCGCCCCAGAGAGACTCAAAGTTAAAGTTAAAAAAAAGTTTTAAAGTGTAAAAAACATGAAAAAAATTAAAAGTTCAAATCACTCCTCTTTTGCCATTTTACAAATATAAAATAAAAAAGTTACACATATTTGATATCGCTGTGTCCAAAAAAGCCCGATCTATTAAAATATAATATCATTTATCGCATACGCTGAACACCGTAGAAGAAAAAATTTCAAACACCAAAATTGTGGGTTTTTTTGGTCATCTCACGTCCCCTAAAAATTGGAATAAGTTTACTCAAAAAAGTTGCAAGTACTCCAAACTGGTAGCGATAAAAAGTACACTTCAGCCCACACAAAATGCCGCCTGACTCAAGTCCGTAGGTGTTAGTACAAAAAAGTTATCGGTCGCAGAAAATGGCGCTGTAAATGAAAAAAATAAAAAAGTTATGGCTTTGGGAAAGTAACACTTGTACTTCAAGTTAGATGTCCCTGCTTCAGACTCCACTCCCTTGTCCAATCAGAAGCTAGGTGTTAAAACACGTGGTGAAGGGGGGCATTAGGGGACCAGAAACTTAACCCTTGCTGGCACAGGAGCTGATACAACCCTTTTCATAAAGATACATAACACATTAAATACATTACATATACATGACATGGAATATACGGTGAAAAGAACGCATCACTGACTCAACCTTACAGACTACAATTCCTTGCTGATTTTGTGAGTTTGCCCACTGACAAAGACATGAACATTCTACAATTTTAGGGGTAGGTTAATTTTACCATTGAGAGATAGAATATCCAAAATAAAATCCAGAAAATCACATTATATAAATTATTTAAATTTATTTGCATTTTGCTGTGAGAAGTATTTGATCCCCTACCAACCATTAAAAGTTCTGGCTCCTACAGACCAGTTAGACGCTTCTAATCAACTCGTTACCTGCATTAAAGTCAGCTGTCTTAAATAGTCACCTTTATAAAAGACTCCTGTCCACAGACTCAATTAATCAGCCAGACTCTAACCTCTACAACATGGGCAAGACCAAAGTGCTTTCTAAGGATGTCAGGGGCAAGATCATAGCACAAAGCTGAAATGGGCTACAAAACCATAAGTAAGACGGAGTAAGAAGGAGACATCTCTTGGTGCAATAGTAAGAAAATGCAAGAAATTAAAAAAGACTGTCAATCCACAACGATCTGGCGCACCATGCAAAATCTCAACTCGTGGGGTATACTTTATAATGAGAAAGGTGAGAGATCAGCCTAAAACTACACGGGGTGAACTCGTTAATGATCTCAAGGCAGTTGGGACCACAGTCACCAAGAAAACCATTGTTAACACATTATGCCGTAAAGGTTTAAAATCCTGCAGTGCCCGGAAGGTCCCCCGGCTCAACAAGGTACATGTGCAGGCCTGTCTGAAGTTTGACAGTAAACACCTGGATGATTCTGTGAGTGATTGGGAGATGGTGATGTGGTCAGATGAGACAAAAATTGAACTCTTTGGCATTAAAGCAACTCGCCGTGTTTTGAGGAAGAGAAATGCTGCCTATGACCCAAAGAACACTGTCCCCACTGTCAAACATGGAGGTTAAAATGTTATGTTTTGGGGGTGTTTCTCGGCTAAGGGCACAATTACTTCACTGCATCAATGGGAGAATGGATGGAGCCAGGTACCGTTAAATCCTGATCGACAACCTCCTCCCCTCTGCCAGGACATTAAAAATGGGTCGTGGTTGCGTCTTCCAGAAAAACAATGACCCACAATATACAGTCAAGGCAACAAAGGAATGGCTCAAAAAGAAGCACATCAAGGTCATAGAAGAGCTTAGCCAGTCTCCAGACCTTAAACCCATAGAAAACTTGTAGAGGGAGTTGAAGCGGCAGCCTCAAAATCTTAATGATTTAGAGATGATCTGGAAAGAGGAGTGGACCTATATTCCTCCTGACATCTGCGCAGATAGATATATGTGTGTAATATTTATTTATAGTACAATTACACATAACGTAGCATTATAAATCAAAATAAACCACAGATAATTCTGTTACAAAAATAATCCTACATAAGGATAAGGTTTTTTATTTTTGTTTCTCCAAACAAAAAAGAACAAAAGTATCCTGGCCATTTAAGTGTTAAATTCACTAGTACTGGTTTGAGATGTTTGCATAGCAAAGAGATAAAATTCTTAAATGAAGTTAATGATACTTAGCCTTGAATGACAAAAAAAATGCTATAGTCAAAGTTAAAACCCTGTTGTTTAATTGCAATTTCAATCAGCATTACCCCATTATAATTTTTTGGGGGCATAAAATAATGTAAGTGTACAGTCCACACTGACAGGTTGACTATAAATATATTAAGGCAGACTTTTCACACATTACGATTCCATAAAAACATTCACCTTCATTAACAGAATGCATAAATGTAATCAACACACAGATCAATAACTGGTAAAGAGAACATGTGCATAAATCAAAACATTGGTGAGACAGATTTATGGCAGAACAATGAGAGGCTAATTTTATTAACTTGTATACAATTACATACAACACTCAGTCTGGTAATGACATTTGTGAGAAATTAACATCAGTTGGTGTTTTAGATATACACATAATGGCAGGAGATGTAACCCATTGTCTAAAGCGATATAATGAAGATAGCATAATTATATCAGTATGGATTACAACAATTTATACATATAGAATAGATTTTAAATGCTGTTAACCAAACAGGCAAGTTCTATTGCAAACATACGGAAGAGGAAACATATAACACAACCAAAATAAGACAGTAAAAATACACTACTGGAAAAAAAGCATAGCTGTATAGGAAATATATGGCATAAGCTTTCATTTACAATGCCAGTATATCTTGGATTAGCCAGGATATCCGTGAAATGTTGCAGTTACAGCTTGATGGTGAAGCAGATTTATTTTAAGGGATAGAGCACAGCTACAAGGACAGAAAAAGTTCTATAAAAACTAGATTCTTCCTGTTAGAATTACTCATTAGGGATCCATTCAGTTTCCCACATGAACAACTTTATGGCCTACTGTTTATTAAGCATACAGTTATCACTGGCTTGTCGTCCACGTTGCTGTCAGTAACAGAGGTGTAACTTGAGGCTTCTGAGTCCTGGTGCAATTCGTGCAGGGCCCAGTAGCGACTGCTACTTCTGCACCCCCTGTAGCTACGCCCCTGGTCAGTAACCTATATGTCAAATTTAAGACCCATGTACTGAATCTGGATCTACACTTTTCCCAGAGGATGCAGCCAGTGCCCAGAAAAGATGGCAGCACAGACAGTGGGTACCATCTTGGATCTGAAGCTTCGGCGTGCACCTCCACACAGTTTTGTTTAGCAACTCAAAGGTAACATATAACACAGCTCTGATAGCTATACCCAGACTACCTAACCACCCTCCAATGTAGGAAGCTCAGTGCTACCTAGGTGAAAAGGACTGGCTATTATACAATCTTAAAGTGAAAATAAACTTGACTCCCCTTCTGTAGATAATGCATAAGACTCATGCTCTTTTCACCAGAACCAGGAAGTGAAGGGCAGTGCATCGCCAAGAAAAACCAGAGTGGCAGGGGTTGGGGACAGCTAGGTAAGAATAATATGTTTCATTTTATTTTGCTCATTCTGGCTTTATTTAATTTTTTTTTAGTGGACAACCACTTTAAGAAAATCATTATGCAGTTTCCAATACTGCCCACTGATGTACCGATGATGATTAACTGCCCCTCTGCCATCTTTATTCCAAATTAAGTAACCACAAGTTTCGTAATTGTTCCTGGTCCTGCAATCCATTTATTGCTGTAACTATTTTGACTGTCCTCTTCGGTGCCTGCTCCATTTATTGCTTAATTACAGCAAACAATATTCTGTAGTCAGTTATATAGCATACTATTAGGATAATATAATATAATATAATGTGTGTCATACAAGTGGTTTGTATGAAGGCAAAATGATATTCATTTAATGATATAATCCATTTTTTTTCTTTGACTTGGTAGCAGGTACCTGGCACGAGATAAAATGGAAAAGGTAAATGAGTGTTCCCACCATAGATTTTGATGGCATATCACTTGGATATGCCACCACAGTCTCATAGGTGTGGGTCCCATGTCTTGTACCCACACCCATCTCAGGAATAGGTCCCTGAAAGTTACAGAGCAGGATGGAGAGACAGTTGGGAGTCACCATTCTTTTCCATGGGAGTTTCGAGCACAGACAAGCTCCGTGTTCGACTCCGCTCATAACTCCTATAGCAAGCAAGACTGGCTATGTGTTCTGCTCCGTAACTCTCGGGGGCCCGGTCCTGAGATAGATGTAGGACCAAAACGTGGCACTCACACATATCAGTCTTTTGTATCATATCCCAGCAATATGCCATAAAAGTTTATGGTGGGAACACCCCTTTAACTGTCCCTAGACTTTTACTATTGAATATATAGAGTTTTTCGATTAAATATACAGTATAGCTGCACAACTTCTTTTCCTCTTGAAGGTGGATAACCTTAATCTTCAACTACAAGAAGTATGATGTGCACAGATTGTTGCGCCATATATCATTTTCATTGGAAACCCTGTATACACATGTAACTTAGAAAGCAATATTGAGGATATTGCAAACCAGCAATATGATTTTATGCTTTGTAAGAAGTAATGGGTTGATCAAATATTATCTGGCACATTCCAGTCTCGCTAGCTACAGCCCTGTAAAAGGTTCCTCCTTAAGTACTGCAGTCTTCTGAACTGACAGTGATTATAGAGTATATCTCTAGTTGGAGGAGACAGCTAACATAACACAGCAACAATATGGTCCTCTGAGAGGAGAGGTCATAAAGTAAAGCATCGGAAGGAGAGAATGGAAGGTAGAGAGGTCTCTTAGTCTTTGTGTCAGAAGATACAAGTAACCAGGATGCAACAGTCCATCTCCATTAATTTTATGTCTGCATGTACAAATCTAAACAGGGTCACTTAGACTGAGACTGCTTATGTGTTATCATTACTGGTTAATGTCGCACTTTTCAGATTTTCTTTATTTTCAGAAAAATTGAAAATGGAAGTAATGTAGGGGTGATGGCATCCATGATGGTTCCTCCACTGTTCAAACATATAGGGAGAGCAACCAGTGCTGGGTTGGGGTGCCTAGGGCCCACCAGGGGAGATTATTTTTGGGACCCACCAGGGGAGCTGATTCTTGGAGCCATCAGGGGAGTTGATTCTGGGGATCTATCCTACAGCTGCTATCAGTGTCAGACTGGGATGCCTAGGGCCCACTAGTGGAATTTCATTTTTGGGGTCCACGAGTGGAGTTAATTATGGGGCCCACCAGAGGAGTTGATCCTGGGGAGCCACCCTACAGGTATTGCACTTGCTTCTTATACTCTGCTTCCTTCTTTTTGCCTCTTTCTCTCTGCCTTTATGCATCTCCCAAGGATGTATGTACAATTTGAAAGAAACTTGAGGTCTGCCATGCTCAGGAACCCACCTGAGCATGGCAAGATTCCCTGTTTCCCTGTGGGCCATTCCGAGCCTGGCTGCTCTATATGACTATACATATTGCACATGCCTCTAGCAGTCTGCCTCTTTCTCTGTCTTTCTCCACGAAAAGCAGTCACAATCCATATTCTCAGTGGCCCACCTTGCCCAGGACCCCACTTGGGGTTTTCCCTGCTATCCTGTGGGTCAGGCCAAGCTGGAGTGCAACTATGTATTTCTAGCAATTAACATTAGAAATTATTGCATCATAAAGATCATTGCTCATCAAAACAACTACTTTTTAACCTAAACCTGACCAGCAATCAGCAGATCTCTACAAGCATGGTCACTACTGCAGGGCCGCATACAGGAATTTTTAACATTTTTTGTAAAATGTAGCCAATATTAAAGAACAACCACCAATGCATAACTAGAAATCATAGGGCCCCATTAAAAAATTAGATGGGCCCCCACAATCTAATCACAAGAAAATGGACCTGCAACATAAGCAGTACTCCCATCTCATACATTTTGTTTATGGCATATTCTCAGGCTCGCATTGACCGACAAAGAGAAAGTCTTGGTGGGTCTCTGTGAATGGCGGACCCCTTGAGTATAGCATGCCTGGGTTGCTTGTCGGGGGGGAAAAGCAGAGGAAGAGAGCAAGAAAGCAATAGTCACGTGTAGTATGTGCTGTCATGTACAGGAGCTGTAGTGTGGACCCCAAGAGTTGAATCCAATGGTGGTCCTAAAGGATCAACTCCACTGGTGGGCCCCAAGGATCAACTCCACTGGGGGACACCAAGGATCAACTCCACTGGTGGGTCCCAAGGATCAACTCCACTTGTGGATCCCAAGGATCAACTCCACTGGTGGGTCCCAAGGATCAACTCCACTTGTGTATACCAAGGATCAACTCCACTGGTGGGTCCCAAGGATCAACTCCATTTGTGGGCCCCACGGATCAACTCCACTGGTGAGCCCCAAGGATCAACTCCACTGGTGAGCCCCAAGGATCAACTCCACTGGTGAGCCCCAGTATGACACTTCATCTCACCTCAGTCCTGTTTTCTTGGTTTCACTTTGAATTCAGGGGCGTGTTTACAGGTTTCTACTAGACTGCAGTAGAAGCCAGGTCTTTAGCTACAGCAACCAATGCTGGCAGCCTATCAGAAGAGATCAAACAGGTCTGTAGCTATAGAGACCTGAGGAGCTGATGCAGCCCATACAGGAGGGGATATCTAGGAATAGGTAGGACACTGTTAATGGACATATTTTGCAAAGTGACTTGTTTTTGCAAGATCTTTAACATAAAAAGCAATCCTTATAATGAGACAACCCCTTTAAAGGTATGGATAAATATGCCATATATCAGAGAACCTACATAGCATTACTAGATAGCAGAAAGCCACTAACTTGTACTCCCTACAAAAAGGTACAATGTGCTTGCACCTAAGTGGGTCCGTTCACCTTCTGGGCCCATAGCAGCTGCTACAGCTGCGGTTGCCTGTGACCAGGACAGTCACTATTTTTTATACATTGGAGAACAATATTGAATAACCATACATGTCTGCCATTCAATAATAACATTTACTGTGAGCTGTAAAATGATAACAATCTCAATGACCTGTACAATCTTCTTCATCTTCATAAAAAGTCACAGAGGCACCAAATTTTTTTCTCTATAGACAGCACAAAAAAAGTACCCACATTTTTATGGATTTTCCAGGAATTTGCAGATGGATGTCAACCCCGCTCTGGTGGATATTACAAAGGAAATGTACCTTACATGCTGGCCATTTAACCCCTTCCTGCCACAAACATTTTTATTTACATCATGCTCGTTTTTTTCTCCCCACCTTCCAAGTTCCGTAGCTTATTTATTTTCTTGTCTACATAGCTGAACGAGGGCTTGTTGTTTGTGGGCCCTACACTAGGGTACTTGACCACTAGGGGCCACAATCACTTGCAAACTATTGGGCAATCCAGTAGTGTTGAAGAAAAGTTAATATCTAATATATCTCTCCTATTATATCCTGCCTTAGACATGGTATAATAGGAGTACTGAGGCCTCCTGCTTCCATTTAAAGCACCCACCAATAGTGTCCCTCGGGAGGGCCCAACTGGTGTCGCAATAGATCACATCCCCATTGTCTAATCATTTGGATGCTGACCACTTTTATCATGGTCTCTAAATAGTTTTATGGCTGGGATCGGAGTTATCTCTGATCCTGGCCACTAATGACAGGTCCTGGCTGTAATAAGCAGTGAGTGAGCCCACTCCATACTCGCTTGCCAACCCCATGATGTACATGTCCATCATATGGGGTTTAAAGGGATTTTTCCTACTAACATCATCTACTTCACTCACTTGATGCTGCAGCCAATCTCTTGGGCAGTGATTGCCTATATGAGTTCCTAATGACCTAATAATATGACCTTCCTCAATGATAGGAGTGTCTTATTGATACAACCTACAAAATTCAAGTACATTGGTTGTTATGTCTATCGCCTGCAATGGGAAGCTACTATTTTTTTTACATTTTCATAAAGAATTCCAAATGTATTCATTTTTCTTGATTCATTTTTCTCAATATAAACATTTATTTAGCTAAAATTTTGCCATGCCACCTTTTTTACCATGTTATCCTAATCAATGATATGAAGACAATTTGAGAGCACTAGAGAAATCATTGAAAGATCCTGAATAATATTGTCATCCTTCTCCATTGTAGGTTTTTTTAACCTATGCTACTTGTATTCCAAGAGAACCAAATATACCTGGGTTTCTCAATGCACCCTCATACCGAGAACTTACTGGGTGCAGTATATCATATGATTATAACCGTGGAGGGTTTCCTTGTGAGTACTTTAATAGGCTTTGAAAAGAAGATTACAACAGCTTAGAAACTTTAAAAAAAAATTACACAAGTTTTCTTTGCATTGATAAAATCCTATGTGCGATTTTGATCTTGCTGACCAAATTGGAAAAGCAGTTTATTCCTGACAGAGAATTTAATTTAGTTCTAAAACTCCAGTGGAGGGAATAAACTCATCCAAAAACATTTACTGCATTATGTGTTTTATAACCATAGAATTACGTTTTAGCATCCAATATGTTAGCTATTGTTGTACACATATGGTCTTTTACATCATTTGCTTTCAGAGTTTATTGTACCCTAGTACCATATAATATTTTATTAACCATGGAAGTTTAGTTTACAAGGTACCTTTTAATTCAGATCTGTTTGTGCAAGAAAACTGGGGGAACAGTTGAGAACGGCAAATCTTTCCAATTACGTGGATGTTAAAGTACAAGGTCTGGCATATTTAAATGGGTTTTCTCACCATACAGTTTCACAGAACCACAGTCAGCTTTAGTCTAGTCTCACACTTCCTGGTCAGGCTGTGATTGAGTCAATAGTAGTGATTGGCATATCAGCTTTGCTATTCCTAGCTGATCCTGATACAGTGACATGACTTCTGGAGGTTTACAAAGTGTACTGCACAAGGCTACAGAGCTCTAAAGAGTGAACGCTTTTCAGTTAGTTAAGCAAGCAAACTCCATTGCTAGAGATAAGACTGTGCAGGGAGTGACTCGCCAAGCATAGACTGACTAACAGCTGCTTGGAGCAATGAGAGATAAGAGAGAGTGGGGGGGAGGTATGGTTGGTAACCTGAGAAACTTGTGTGCTCTAAGAGGAGATAAAATCTTCTTTATCTCCTGACCAAAACAAAATCAAAACAGCAATGTATTTGGTAATTGTCTTCATATACCTTTCCGTACAAGTTAAAAACTAATCATTGTGGCAAGAAAACCCATTTATGGGGCACCAAACTTATATCTCTCGAATTTTGGTTACCATTAATTGAAAACAAAATTAGACATTATATTCCCGTATATGATTCATAAGAATGAGAAATGCTGTGAATAATCTAAAAAATTTTCTTCTGTAATCAGAGACATTCTGTAGTAAACAAGTGGAGAATACATTCCATTTATCCTTACACCCAACTATTTTACAAAGATTATTTCAATCTACAGTTGTAGGGTACCGCAATGGGGCCCAGGATCACACCATGTTACAGGAATCTATATGTGAGCAGAAAAGAGGAGCAAGTGATCTCCCTATCTGGATGACTTTGTGCCAACCAGGTCTTCTGAAAACATTTTATTGACAATTTTGTTTTTATCTGGACAGAGAAAATTCAGCACTCATCCATAAAAGATACAAAACATTTATTGAATTCCCATAAAAAGTAGTATTTAAAAACAAGTATATACCTATTTAATTGAATCAATAAATATTTTGTAATCTTGTGAGACTGAGTTCTGATATTTTATCTGGACTATTATCAACATTTTCAGACATGCTTTTTTTTCTGTTGGGTACCATTCAATTCATACTAGTCCTGGATTAAAGGCATTAAACAGAGAGTAGTTTTGTTAATTTGGAAGAACTGTTTTTATTTAGGAATAAGTTATTATATAGCTATGTTGGTAAACATTTTAAGAAATACATCTTTTCTTTTCCAAATTTGTTGCAGGATACAAGTTACATTTTCTGATCTATTTATGTGAAGAGGCGGAATTAGAAAAGTTAAGAGAAAAAAACTACAAACAGCGATAACTTCTTTTTAGTCACTAGTTTTGCGATTCCTGTTGGCTGACAGCTATTCCTCAAAAGTCAATTTCTGGAGAAACAGAGAAGCTACATACAAATAACTGAGTATAACAAGGAAGGTAAAGGGTTGTACACAAAAGAACTTAAAGAACACTAAATACATTATAAGTGGAGAACATTTCCAGAGAGCTGTAAGTGGTAAAGTCAGGGCAATGGCACATGACTCTTGCAGCATGTCCAAGCTGACCACAGAATAGGAGACTGGAAGACACCAGCGCAGCCGCAGCCTAGAAGGATGGTAAGTGCAAAATGACAAGTTTTTAAATTTTATTATGACTACTGTTGCTTAAAATTCTTAAAAATATAACCCGTACAATGCCTGAACATAAATTATTTGTCTAAATTTAATCTTCAATTAAAATATCTACAAAAGCCACTGGACAACAGCAAATTGATGAAAAGTAACAACTCACATGAGAAAAGAATAACCTTTCAATGATATTTGATTAAAGAATTGTAGGCAATGATTATTCGAGCCCTATTATATAGCAATTAACAAAGAAGCAAATAGTAAATTAGGATATTTAGGATAGGTCTGAGACTGGTAACCGACATGGATGAAAAATAAAGGGTTTACATTATCTCGGGTTACTTTCAAGTTGCAAGATGAACCAGCACTCCTAGAAAACATCAGTTCTGTAAAACTATCCAATGGGGAGTTCAACTTTTTCATCTCCAATTTAAGATACTTCCTGTTGTTTTTGACCATTCTCTGACTTTGACCCTGACCTTGGTTTTAACCCTAAATTCAGCTCCTGTTTTGCCTTCTAGACTCATCATTTGGTTTGCCTTGTCCCAAGCTTAGTTTGACCCCTGACTATGGTTCTCTCTCTACCTCAAGCCAGCCCCCTATAGCTCTAGTTTAGTCAAATTGGTTGTTGAACGTTTAAGAACAGCAATTTAAGACCTGCCACAGATTCTCAATAGGAATTACATCTAGGCTTTGATTGGGACATTTTAACACATGAATAAGATTTGATTTAAACCATTCCATTGCAACTTTGACTATATGTTTAGGATCATTGACCTGCTTGAAGGTGAACCTACGCCCCAGTCTCAAGTCTTTTGAATCCTCTAACTGGTTTTCTTCCAGGATTGCCCTGTATTTAATGCCATCCATCCACCCATCAACTCTGACCAGCTTCCCAGTCCCTGGTGAAGTAAATCATCCCCACAGCATGATGCTGCCACCACCATGCTTCATGGTGTGGATTGTGTGTTCAGGGCAATGTAAAGTGTTGGCTTTTGCCACACAGCATTTGGCATTTATGCTAAAAAGTTCCATTTTGGTCTCATCTGACCAGAGCCCCTTGTTCCACATACTTGCTGCGTCCTCTATATAGCTTTTTGCAAACAGGACTTCTTATGGCTTTGTTTCAAAAAGGGATTTCTTCTTGTCACTTTTCTATAAAAGATTTGTAGACTACATGACTAACAGTTGTCCTGTGGACAGATTCTCCCACCTCAGGTGTGGATCTTTGCAGCTCCTCTAGAGTGACCCTAACTAGTGTTCTCCTTGTTTGGGCTGTCAATTTAGGTGGAAGGCTATGTCTTGTAGGTTAGTAGTTGAGTCATATCTCTATTTCTGGATGATTTAGCAGTGCTCCCTGAGATGTTCAGAACTTGGGCTATTTTAAAAAAAAAAAAAAAAAAAACAACCTGCAGTACCCTTTGCCACAACTTTATGCCAGCGCTGTCTACTGTGTTTAGAGGACAGGGGGCTGAATACATATGCATGCCACACTTTTCTGTTTTATAATTTGCAAAAATTTGGAAAAGCACATATCACTTTCTTTACACTGCACAAATACTTGCTACTTTGTTTTGCTCAATCACATCAAATATCAATACAATATATTTAAGCTTGGGGCTGTAATGTTAAAAATTAAGAACAGTTCAAGGGTATGAATACTTTTGCAACACACTTACAACACTTTACTTATTAACATATATATATATATATATATATATATATATATATATATATATATATATATATATATATATATATAGTGATCAGGAGGCCAGGAACAGTAATAAACCATCCTTTCCAATTCATTGGATTGCAAAATCAGACAGTATTCAGTTTAAAGTTGCATACATATACACAGCAGTTCTAAAGCTCTAAGATAATATATTTTCCCTCAAAACAGCTTCTAAGGGAAAATACCTTCAAAATAATTTCTTATAGCCCATGAAAAAAAACACACTGAGTCTCCATATGACCGTAAATACACATGGCAGGGCAATATGGATCCATAGTGTAGGCAACACATTACAGAGCCATACAACATTGATTTGTAGTATGGCAGTATACATACTGTATATTACATAGGAAGGTCAGTAGAAATAAGAAGATAAATATTGTACACAGAAGCCATCAATGTCATTAATAGGATTACAGCATATTTCAGCAACACTTTCAAACTGCTGGTTTCACTCATGTAAACTTTTATTAGAAACTTGCCAATGGAGGAAAAACACTATTACTTCCACCAAGGATGTTTACTGAACATGAACAAGAGGTTGTGTGTAAAAGCCATTAACTATAGCACTTACAGTGTGCAGTTTCTTGTCCAGTAAGGGCTGTAGGCCAGAGAACTCCCCAGTGTCGTAATATGGATTACATTAACTTCTGTACTAAAATGGACTCCGACAACAACAAAAAAGGTTAATAAAACATCTGTACTAATCATAATGCACTGAAGAATCGTAAAGGTAATAACATTGCGGAACAGTTCCACTGCTTTGTTTCTGAAAAGTGGTAAATATGATGGTTTTGATCAGGGAATAACTTTGTCATCTGCTAAAAATACAGTCTGTACAGTGGAGGAAAATGTGATCTGAAAATTGTTTCCCCACCCACCTCATAAACTGAGACAGAGGAAATTAGTTTACAGAAAATAGCATGGACCTATTTGGGCTTAATTAGGTTATGTGCATTACAATTTTACTTTTGATCGCACAAATTATGTTTGAAGGGCCAGAGATTGGGATATAAATGTCATCCAGAACAATAAATACAATTGAATTTACAGACTCAACATTTGATTTGTTAACAAGACCTCTACTTAGCAGAAGGGCATCTGAAACATGTCTGTGGTCTTCCCCACAAGTCTCTAAAGAACAACACTCAGAACAATAGTGATCTCCAGTCCAGATCTCTTCCAACTTCTATAAAACATAGATCTGTGGTCTGGAAGTATCAGTAAATAACAGAAAATTGAACCGTGGAAGACATACAAGTCTGGGCTCCAGCCGCCATATTCCCCAGATGTAGAGATCTTTCACATGATTATTTCTATAATTGAAACTTAAAGTTACATGAGTTATAGGGCACCGCTAGAAAATGGATCATTATCTCACTAAGTTATGGTAACCAGATAGTCAGAAAAGGACACAAAGCCGAATTTATGAGATTTTGTTGTTGGACTTACTATGAAGTGACGTCAGCACTATGGGGCCATGCTGGGAGGGGGCCGGCAGTAAACTGGTTTTCTGGACTGCTGTGACACTGCTACTAAAATGTATATAGCATCCACTGATTTTGCTTCTAGTTTTATACATGCAGTGAACCCCCAGACAAAGGCATTGCCAAAACACGTGGATGCATGAAGTTCCCATGTGATGTGTAAGGCATTTTCATATTTATGCTAATATGTATGAACTTTTTGTATATAGGATACCAGTGGTATAAGGATTACCATTATCTATAGTTGCACTTGCATAGATGTATTTCGTTCATATGGATGATGTTCTTTGGACTTGACATTGCATTTAGTTGTTTGTTTTTTTGTTCGTTCCACTTCACGTGTGTTTGGCAGGACAGAACTATAATTTTAGCATAACTGGATCGCCAGCCTTGAGAAAGCATTGGGAAGCGCGAAACGATCGATGTCGATCCAGGGGTGTCGTCTCAGGCGTATGTTTTAGCGCATGTTTGAATAAAGGATCTCTTTGATTGATGGTGATGGCTGCACGGGCTTGCAACTGCATGCATGATCGGCTCCTACTAGTCTACTATGGGACTATCACTCACCTCCTAAACAGGTGAAGGCTATAACAGCTAATACTGGCACGTTTTCATATGTTTTTATTGCCTAAGGTTTCGTCATTAGAAACTATGTCTGTTATTGCACCCAATTTAAAAAAATGAAGTAATGTTCAATGTTTTGTCCATACAGACCTTGTGTACGTATTTGATTGATACTAGGGGAGTCAAAGCAAGTACCCTAACGGCTGGAATATAAGTGTGCACCAGCTTAACGGCATTGTTTGCAATTATTGGATACAGCAATGATCTAACAGAGATGAAAAATAACCCCTGACATCCAGGGACTCACAGCAGAAGTCCTGTCTGCTCAGTTGTTCTTTGAATCGTTCTTTTTCTGTTTTTGTCACCATCCGGTGTAGACCACCACCACGACTTCTCCAGGCCACAACTTGTCCCTGCTTAATTTATCACACAAACATCTTAGAATTCTCACTTTAAAGTCATGGGTATTAGAGCCGTAGGTAGATATGGCCCCCCTGTAGGAAGTTACCCCCCAGTAGGTTATGGACTTCCGGGGTTATAGGCCCCCCTGTAGGTTATATCCCCCCTGGAAGTTATAGTCCCTTGTAAGTTATAGGCCCCCCTGTAGGATATAGCCCCCCTACAGGTTATAGGCCCTCTGTAGGTTATAGGTCCCCAGTATGTTAAAGTGTTAAAAGCCCCACTGTAAGTTCCAGCCCGTGAAGTGATAGCTCCTATTGGGCTATAGCCCCTGGGGAGGGGTTTTTCCCCCTGTAGGAGTTCACCCCCTGTAATTTTTAGAATCCCCCTGTAGGTTTTAGCCCCTTGTAGGGTTTTTAGGCCTCCCCGTAGGAAATTTGCCCCCCTGTAGGTGAAAAGGCCCCGAGGTAAAAAAAAAGATATATTAAAAATCAAATTTCCTTTCCCCCCTCCCCACTGGGTACCCCCCCTCCCGAAGTGGGGTTTTTGTCTGAGCGGCGTGACATATCACGCCACCTATGCCGGGTCTTGGCTCCCGGTTTCCCAGGCCAGAAGCACAGGGGGTCGGCCAGAGATCGTGGGCAGGAAGTGCATATTGCCTCCTGCACCGCTTAAAGGCACGGGGGGCTAGGCCCGTAAAGACTGCCACCCGGACCCCCGAGGGGGGCCAAAGCCCCACTGGGTACGGTAAGCGGTAGCCCAGAAGGGTCCCCTGCGCTCGTGGAGCCCCAGACAACTGCCTACCCTGCCCAATGGAAAAGATGGCCCTGCCGTTACCGGTGAGCTATGATTACCTGCCGTCTTCCCTGCTGTGTATTGAACGCTGGCAGAAAGAAGTGACATGTCACCTCTTTCCAGCATATACGCAGCAGGGATAATGAAAGTGAATGGGGCCCCCTGAGCTTTAGAAGAATGCGCTGAGCAGTGCATTCATCTTAACACACGGTGCCTTGCGGAGCGCATAGGTACATGGTGCAAGACTCCGTGTGAACATACCCTAAATTGTCAATATTTTGTGTGGCCACTATTATTTTTCAGGACTGCCTTAACGCTCTTGGGCATGAAGTTTACCATAATTTCACACGTAGTCCCAGCCACCGCCGCCACCGCCGATTGTTAAGGTCTCAAGTCGATACCGGTCGCTAAGCTATCGGCTTGCGGCTCTCCGGAGTACACCATACAGGCGGCGTAAGAGTATCATCACGTTGCCTACGTGCAGGGCTGCCATCAGTCATCTATTAACTTTTCTGGACCCCATACAGCCAAATCAAATGGGGCCCCATTACTAGTTCCTATTTTTGATTAGGCCTCCTGACAGGAGTACTGCCTGTACTGCCCTATTGGCCCCCCTGCCTTCGCTGCCTCATGTCATCACGCTGCTCATGCAAGAAGAATACCAGGAGCAGTGACAGCTTCATAGAGTAGGGGAAAGATAGTGTTGGTCTTTTTTATTTTTAATTAGCCCGTTACACCTCTCTTCCTGCTGGAGGACCTATAACCTGCCTATATACCTACTGGGGGACTTATAACCTGCCTATATATCTGCTGGGGGACCTATAACCTAATCATATACCTACTGGGGGCCTACAACTTTCCTATATACCTGCTGGGGGACCTATGACCTGCCTATATACCTACTGGGGGAGCTATAACCTGCTGGGGGACGTATAACTTAATTATATACCTATTGGGGCACCTATCACCTTCCTATATACCTGCTGAGGGACCTATTACCTGCCTATATACCTACTGGGGGAGCTATAACCTGCTGGGGGACATATAACCTCCCTATATACCTGCTGGGGGACCTATAACCTAATCATATACTTACTGGGGGACCTATAACCTTCCTATACACCTACTGGGGGGGCCTATGACCTGATTATATACCTACTGGGGGACCTATAAACTTCCTATATACCTGCTGGGGGACCTATGACCTGATTATATACCTACTGGGTGACCTATAACCTAATCATATACCTACTGGGGGACCTATGACTTACCTACATACATGCTGAGGGACCTATAACCTGTATATATACCTACTGGGAGACCTATGACCTGCCTATATACCTGCTGGGTGACCTATAACCGGCCTATATACCTGCTTGGGGACCTATAACCTGATTATATACCATCGGGGGGGACCTATAACCTAATTATATACAAACGGGGGTACCTATAACCTGCCTATATACACGCTGGGGGACCTATAACCTGCCTATATACCTACTGGGGTACACATAACCTGCCTATATACCTGATGGAGGACCTATAACCTACCTATATACCCGCTAGGGGACCTATGACCTGCCTCTATACCTGTTGGGTGACCTATAAACTGTCTATATACCTGCAGGGGGACCTATAACCTAATCATATACCTACTGGGGGACCTATAACCCTCCTATATATCTGCTGGGGGACCTATGACCTGCCTATATACATACTGGGATACCTATAACCTGCCGGGGGACCTATAACCTAATTATATACCTACTGGGGGACATATAACCTCCCTATATACCTGCTGGGGGACCTATAACCTAATCATATACTTACTGGGGGACCTATACACTTCCATCACCTGCTGGGGGAGTCTATGACTATAACCTAATGGGCCTATAACTGCCATTTATACGTGCCTGGACTATAACTAATCAATACCACTGGGGACCTATAACTTGCCTACATACATGCTGAGGGACCTATAACCTGTCTATATACCTACTGGGAGACCTAAAACCTGCCGGGGGACCTATAACCTAATTATATACCTACTGGGGGACCTATAACCTCCCTATATACCTGCTGGGCGACCTGTAAACTGCCTATATTCCTGCTGGGGGACCTATAAACTGATTATATACCTACGGGGGGACCTTAAACCTGATTATATACCATCTGGAGGACCTATAACCTGCCTATATACCTGCTGGGGGACCTATAACCTTCCTATATACCTGCTGGGGAACCTACGACCTGCCTATATACCTACTGAGGAACCTATAATCTGCCTATATACCTACGAGGGATCTATAACCTGCCTATATACCCGCTGGGGGATCTATGAACTGCCTACATACCCGCTAAAGGATCTATAACCTGCCAATATACCTATTGGGGCACATATAACCTGCCTATATACCTATTGGGGACCTACAACCTGCCTATATACCCATTGGGGGACCTATAACCTGCCTATATACGCAGTTCGGGACCTATTACCTGTATCTATACCTGCTGGGTGAACTATAAACTGCCTATATACCTACTGGGGGACCTATAACCTGCCTATATTCCTGCTGGGGGACCTATAACCTGTCTATATAGCCGTTGGAGGACCTATAACCTGCCTATATACCTACTGGGGGACCTGTAACCTGCCTATATACCTGCTGGAGGACCTATAACCTGCTTATATACCTACTGGGGGACATATAACGTACTGGGGGATCTTGTTACCTATACTGGGAGACCCTATGACCTATACATGGGGACATATAACTTACTGTGAGGCCCAATTTCCTATACTGGGAGAGCCTATTACTCATACTGGGGGACATATAACTTACTGGGCGACCCTATTACCTACACTGGGGGACATATAACTTACTGTGGGACCCTGTAACCTATACTGGGAGAATCTATTACCTATACTGCGGGTCATATAACTTACTGGGGGACCCTATTACTGATACTACAGGACATATATCTTACTGCGTTATGAAGTCGCTAACAGTCATTAAGCCAGTTGTTAAGACCTAAGTTAAAAAGAGACTCCGGGGGCTACTTCCCAGGCTGCCACTGAAATCCTCTTCCATTCCTTAATGACAATGTGGTGGATGTTAAGAGACATTGTTCTCCTCCACCTTCCATTTGGGGATTCACTACAGATGCTCAATAGGGTTTAGGGCTGGACATGCTTTACACTCATTTTCTTTGGTAAGGCAGTGGTCATCTTGGAGGTGTTTTGAGTTGTGATCATTTGAAATACGTTCTGCGCCAGAAGGGGGGGATCATGCCGCTTGGGTATGTCAAAGTAATTTGGGTATTCAGGTTCCCATCAAGAAACTGTACTCTCCACGCACAGCACTCATGTAGCCGCAACCAAGACCCCCAAAACCCCCAGGGAAAATACAAAAAAAGTAAAGCTCAGTTGATGTAGCGCCAGAATAAAAATAAACACTAAAAAAATGACGAAAAAACCCAACCTTTAATAGTCTAAAAAATACAACTAGCAATAATCATGGATTTGATGATTATTGCTTTCCGTTTTTACTAAACTATTAAAGGTTAGTTTTAAACCCTACCACCATGCTTTATGTAGGCAGACCCACTTGGGTTTTTTTTTCCCCACCTGGAACCACACACACCTTTGACACTACCTGAACCAAATAAGTTTTTTTCCTTTTTTCAAATAATCCATTTTTTTTTGCCTCTTTCTTAGCAAACTGTTAGCGTGTTTTCTTGTGCATTATTTTTATAAAAGGCTTCCTTATGGTACGACAGTCATGTAGACCAATTTGATGTAGTGTGTGGCGTATGGTTTAAGCACCGACAAGCTGACACCCCCCCCCCCCCCTTTTAAACCCTGCAGCAATGATGTCGGCCCATACATTGAACCGTACCAGAATGAGAGGGGTTTTTGAAGGATAAGGAAAAAAATTCAAACACTTTCTTCTCCATTCACACCCTTTTAAAAAATAAAAATCAAACACCATGGAGGGAAAAAGGCAAATCGGACACCATTTTTCCATTTTCACTTAAGGGTGTACTCACTTTTGTTGCAAGCGGTTAAGACATTAATGGCTGTGTGTGGAAAGTTTTTTCAAAAAAAACACGTTGTATGACGGGACACTGACTTCTTTTAACTTGTATCAAAAACATATCTTTTGTGTCCCCAGAAAATATATAATGAAATATTTCAAAAATTGAGGGGTGCTCACTTTGTGAGACATGACATACAAAAAAGGAAATAAATCAAAAGGGCAACGTACAAA
This sequence comes from Phyllomedusa bahiana, assembly GCA_025379985.1. Taxonomy (NCBI): domain Eukaryota; kingdom Metazoa; phylum Chordata; class Amphibia; order Anura; family Hylidae; genus Phyllomedusa; species Phyllomedusa bahiana. Next base: position 90 of record JAODAL010047847.1, on the reverse strand, counting down.
AAAGGGAAAAGGGAGGTAGGAAGGGGGATGGGAATTCCGACTGATAAACCTTTATTTTCAAAGGAAAATATTCCGCAAACCCCAATTTTT
>JAODAL010047846.1:0-29522 GCA_025379985.1 Phyllomedusa bahiana | reverse complement strand
TTAAATGGTCAAAATCGGTGCTGTTTCTGGTGGATAAGGTGGGAGAAGAAGATGTATCCCCTCGTTGTCGACTGGAAATTTCGGACCAATTTAGATACCTGGGTATCCAAATCCACAGGGAAGTTACACGTTTTACAGTTCTCAATGTGGCCACAGTAGTAGAGGAATTCTCGCAAAAATTGGCCACATGGAGAACTTTGCCCCCTCACCCTTATAGGTCACATTAATGTCATAAAAATGGTGTTTCTACCGAAACTGCTATACTTATACAGAGCGGCACTGGTCTTTCTGTCCCGAGCTCACTTCCAGACTCTTGAGAGGTTAATGTCTTCTTTCTTATGGAACGGGGGAACCCCCAGGTTAAGTAGGTCCACATTAAAAGCCCTTCCCGACTTTTATATATACTATGTTGCGGTCCAGCTCTCCTATGCGGGTTGGTGGATTAGGGCAGACCGCAATAACCCGCCGGTGGTCCTTGAGGCAGCTGTGGTAGGTTCCTACGGTGTACAGAAAGGGGATATATCACCTTCCACACTATACATCTAACATGGCGGCCACGGTGACCATCTGGCAGAAATTTGTGGAAATATACAAGGGCGATGGAAGTGGAGAATATTGGTCTCCATATATCCCATTATGGAGAAACGTAAGGCTGGAGGAGCTAGTTTCTCTAGAGGATTTTGAGATGTGGCCTCAGAAGGGACTGAAGTATTTGGGCCAATTGTATGTACAGGGGCAATTCCTAGATTTTTCTGAAATATCCGCCTTATGTGGCCTTCCTCAGTCTGCTCTGTTTAAATACTTCCAACTTCGTCATGCATGTTTTAAGCAGTTCGGGGGGCAGTATCCTGCAGGACTGTGGTGGGTTGGAGCAAATAGCTAGAAGGGAGGACTCTTCAAAGCAGGTATCTATCTTCTACCAAAATATTATGGGATGCCAGCCTTCACCACTGGAAAAAGCCTTTGAGAAATGGAAATTTGATATCCCAGGGCTAGAATCTTATCATAGAGATGAATTGGCTTCTTAATGGAGGTCCACTGTAATAAGCACAAGAGATCAATTAATACAAGCTAAATGGCTTCACAGAGCTTACTTCACTCCGGTCCGACTGGCTCAGATGGGTAAACTGCCCTCTGCAATCTGTACTAGGTGCAATATGGCTTGTGGAACGCTGATCCATATGGTCTGGGACTGCCCCTCTATCCTACCATTCTGGTCCCGAGTTCACTCGTTTCTAAATGAGAAACTGGGATTCCCTGGAGTATGTGCCCCAACAAATAGCTTATTAGGCCTGGTAGATAAACTCATTCCAACTAAAAATGAAAGGAAACTATATAGGCTATTAATGTTCTATGCTAGGAAGTCGCTTCTCCTAAATTGGAAGCCACCTAGGATGCCCTCCCTTGGACATTGGAAGCAACTTATCAACAGTGATTTACCAATGTACAGACTTACTTATGAATCCAGAGGAGCTCCTCAGAGATTTTTAGAGGTTTGGAGTTTATGGATTACGGCACATTCAACATAGATTCTGGAGTGCCTGCTGGTGTGAGTGTGGTTTTGTGTGGTGTGTTTGGGAATGAATGGTTGATAAGGACTGCCTATATTACAGATTGGTCAGGCATGGTATTATTATATATCTCTTGTCTCTCCTAAATTCTGTTGCATATGGTTATATACATAAGGTACATAAGAGCTCTGGCATTGCTTGACTGACTACCAGAACCTGCTACTCATGTAATGCTGTCTTTGGCTGTACTTGATAGTTTCTGAATGAGATGTTCAATGTTCTTTTTGTATAACAAAATTGCAAAATAAACACTTAAAAAAAAAAAAATATATATATATATAGTATAGTATGCTCAGCTACTGGTTTTACTTTGGCCAGTCCTGGAAAATGAGGGGAACTCCACAATTTTTTAAAATTATTTATTACAGTGTATGCTTAGTTTTTGATTTTCAATAAATAAATTTCAAAAAGGACGTGGTCCCCCATTGTTCATAACCAGCCAAGGTAAAAAAAGCAACTACAGTCTGATACTATTAGGATGAGAAGTTCCATGGATATTGGGTCCTTCACCACCTACAAATACCCGAAACAAATGGTTACCCGGCTCTTCCCAGTACCCCTGGTACATTGGGTACTGGGATAATAGTGAGGGTTAGTTTCAGCCTTCCACTAGGTCTACACAGCATGGGATTTTCGGCAGATTCAGTATTTTGAATTCACCGAAAATCCGACTGTACCAAGTACTGAATAGACAGCAGTTAAAAATCCATGCTGTAGTCTACACATCACAGATTTTTAACAATTGATTTTGTAATGCGCCAGATTCCTAAAACATGCTGTATTTTATGCCAGATTGCCGTTGGATTCCCATACATTCAATATACGGGGCCAACGGCAAATCCAAATCCAACTGCAGTTTGCAGCGCCCAAACCATGGTCCTCAATGTGAAAATGCCGTTGGATTTTAGACAGCATTTTAACATTGTTGTATAGACTCTGCCTTAAGGAGACAAAAAACACTGTTGGTTGACATCAGTCCTCCGCGATAGTAATGGAGAGGTGTCTGTCAGATGCTTTCATTATTAACACTGAAATTAAATGGAAAACAAAACACACCAAACAAAATTTTTTAATTTAAATAAGTATAAGTACTTCCAAAAATCAGCCCGCTTTAACTATTTTATTTAAAAAAAAAATTTTTTACGCTGAATCAACGTATTTTTATCTTTCGTAGGAAAGTTGAGTTCCACTTGAGGGGATATGAGGCATCTACCAGCTTTTCTGGACACTGGATAGGCTATCCAGTGTCCAGGAAAGTTGCGTGATATCCCATCCCCCACATATAACACCCAGTTTTCCTATCTTTGAAAAGCTGTGTGTCACATGATGGGCTTCACCCAGCTTTTCTGGAAATTGGATAGTCTATCCTCCATCTAAGAAAGATGAGTGATATCCAATCCCCACAAGTAGCACACAGCTTTTATAAGAGAAGAAACTTTGTGCCCACCCTCCCCCATCTATACCCACTCCCCTCCATCTCTTTTTCTTTGTGGAGAAGAAAGATGGATCCCTGAGACCGTGCATTGACTACCGTGGTCTAAATAAGATCACCATCAAGAACCGGTACCCTCTGCCTTTAATCACGGAACTCTTTGACCGTCTCCGGGGGGCCAAGGTCTTTTCCAAATTGGACTTGCGGGGGGCATATAATCTCATCCGGATCCGGGAAGGCGACGAGTGGAAGACGGCTTTCAATACTCGTGATGGGCACTTTGAGTATCTGGTAATGCCCTTCGGCTTATGCAACGCTCCGGCCGTCTTCCAGGAATTTGTCAATGACATTTTCAGAGACCTCCTATATGTCTGTGTAGTGGTCTACTTAGATGACATCCTGGTATTCTCACCCGATCTGGGATCCCACCAGTTACATGTGCGCCAGGTCCTGAGACGCCTGCGCGAGAACCATCTATACGCTAAACTGGAAAAGTGCCAATTTCACCAGACCAGCCTCCCGTTTCTTGGATATATAATCTCTGATACGGGTCTGCGGATGGACCCCACCAAACTCTCTGCCGTTCTACAGTGGCCCCGACCTGTTGGCCTGCGGGCTATACAACGTTTCCTGGGTTTCGCAAATTACTACCGACAATTCATCCCGCACTTTTCAACGTTGGTAGCACCAATTGTGGCCCTTACAAAAAAACATGCCAACCCGAAACTGTGGCCTCCGGTCGCCGAAGAAGCCTTTTCCAAGTTGAAGGCAGCATTCGCCTCCGCACCGGTGTTATCCCGGCCAGATACCGAGAAACCCTTCTTTCTGGAAGTGGACGCCTCTTCCATAGGAGCTGGAGCACTGCTCACCCAAAAGGGGCCCAAGGGCAAGACTCGGACCTGCGGGTTCTTTTCCAGGACCTTCTCACCAGCAGAGAAGAACTATACCATCGGGGATCGGGAACTTTAGCCATTAAACTTGCCCTAGAAGAATGGCGCCACCTCCTGGAGGGGTGCTCGTTTCCCCGTGAATATCTTCACTGCCCACAAAAACCTCCTCTATCTCCAGACAGACAACGTCTGAATCCTCGTCAAGCGGGGATGGTCTCTGTTCTTTGCCCGTTTCAATACATCATCACTTCCGACCGGCAGAAAAAGAACCTCAAGGCCGATGCTCTTTCCCGTGCCTCCGATGTTAGTGGGGAGGAGGAGGCGGCCCCACAACATATTGTACCCCCGGAACATCTGATGTCTGTGGCCCCCACTAACCTCGAAGGGGTACCCCCAGGGAAGACGTATGTGCGTCCTGCGCTCCGGTTGAGGGTCCTGAAATGGGGTCACTGTTCCCGCATAGCCGGACACCCTGGGGTTCGAAGGTCTTGTTCGTTGATTTCCCGGTTCTACTGGTGGCCTGTCTCGTTAAAGATGTAAAGGAGTTTGTGGGGGCCTGCACCACTGTGCCCGCAATAAGTCACCTCGCCAAAGACCTGCGGGACTTACTCCAACCTCTGCCGGTGCCTAGCTGTCCTTGGAGCCATATTGCCATGGACTTCATAACTGACTTACCACCCTCTGAAGGTAATACGGTCATTTGGGTAGTCACTGACCGTTTTTCCAAGATGGCTCATTTTGTTCCCTTGCCGGGCCTTCCTTCTGCGCCTCGGCTCGCCAATATTTTTTTAAACACATTTTCCGTCTGTATGGACTCCCCTTACACATAGTCTCAGACCGGGGAGTCCAGTTCGTCTCGAGATTTTGGCGAGGCCTCTGCTCGCTACTGCAAGTGGAACTGGACTTCTCCTCTGCGTACCACCCACAATCCAATGGGCAAGTGGAGAGGGTGAATCAGGTCCTAGGTACTTATCTCCGCCACTTCACTTCTGCCAAACAAGATGACTGGTCCAGTCTACTACCTTGGGCGGAATTTTCGTATAATTCCCTGGACTCTGATTCCGCTGGGGAATCCCCTTATCCATTGTCTTTGGTCGGTATCCCCGCCCATCCCTTCCACTGCCCTCTGCCTCCTCCGATGTCCCTGCTGTGGACTGTCTGGTCCGTGACCTATCCGCTGTCTGGAGGGAGACGCGCCAGTCCCTGCTTCAGGCCTGGCCAATATGAAGACCCAAGCGGACAAAAAAAGAAGACCCTCCTTCTTTGTCCGGGGGATCAGGTGTGGCTGTTTTGCCAAATATATCCGTTTTAAAATCCCCAGCTACAAGCTGGGTCCCCGTTTTTTAGGTCCCTTCGAAGTCCTGAGGCGCATTAATCCTGTGGCCTACAAGCTCCGGCTCCCTCCGACCATGCGCATCCCAAACTCCTTCCATGTCTCCCTACTGAAGCCGGTCACCCATAACCGCTTCTCTCGGTCCGTGGTTCCCCCGTCTCCCGTAGCTGATTCCACCAATATTTTTGCCGTCAAAGAGATTTTGGCCACTAAGACGGTTCGGGGAAGACGATTTTTTTTGGTGGACTGGAAGGGGTTTGGGCCAGAGGAAAGGTCGTGGGAGCCGGAGGAAAACATCCTGGATAGGGGTCTCTTGTCTCAGGGTATGCGGGCCAGACAGAGGGGGAGGCCTACGGGGGGGGTACTGTTACGGGTGTCCCTGCGACCCTCGGGTCGGGTCGCAGGCACACCCGCAACGCCGCGGCACCTCCTGCTGCGGCCGGTGCCGCGGCCCGACGCTCGGGCCGCGGACACCCCGGCACGTCTGGGGAACACTTACCCGTCCACGCTCCTGGTCCCGTCCTGGCGCGCGCTCCTGCTGCCGGCCGGGTGCACGCGCGCCCTCTAGTGCGTTTGGGGCCGGCACTGCCGGGAAATTTAAAGGGACAGTGCGCCGGTGATTGGTTTTCACCGGGCACGGTCCCTATTTTAGCCCTGCCTCTTCCCCAGCACCTTTGCCGAATCGATAGTGCCTTGTGCCTGGAGAGGAAGCGTTCCTAAAGTGTCTTGACCCGTTTACTGTGTACCGTACCTTCTGCCTCCGTCCCTTGACCACGAACCATTGCCGCCTGTCCTGACCTTCTGCCTGTCCCCGACTACGAGCCTGCTTCACGATTTTGTACCACGCAACACCTCGGCTGCCACCGCAAGCAAGTCACGTCAGGGGTAGTGACCTGGTAGTAATCCGTCGCAGCAAGTCCATCCCGCTTTGCGGCGGGCTCTGGTGAAAACCGGACCTACTTAGATTACGTTCCCCTGGCGTGGCTTACATCATCGCTTGTGGTGGTCCAGTGGATCCACTACCACATCCGTAACAGTAGCCAGTTACATACCAGTCACATGACCTCTTAACAGCAGCCAATCAGATTTCATCCCTTTTATTCACAATTTGATTGATATATATTTTTTATCTCTGGTACTTTACTTTCTTACTTACCTACGAATTTATTATAATGTCATTTGCAGTCCCCATATAACCAGTTTTTAATGGGAATTTGTGAAATATCATAGCTATTATATTATTTTTATGGCAGTATTTTATAATACACAGTAAAACTTTATTATAAATGAGACATGAATATAAGACACAGGATGTGAGGAATAATGGTAGTATTGTACAGTAAGGATCAGCAGTAATGAATGTTGTACGTGTTAGCGAGGAATAGCTGCAGGCTGCTGTCTACTTTTACCAAAGAAAAAACAGAATTATTGGGGCCGTCTGCAGCCGTAAGGCAAGGTTCACATTATGAAGCAGTCTCTCTTATATATATCTAAATACCTGCTTAAAGGTGTTCAAATATATAGCACAGCACATCTGCAGTGTAGCCATAGTCTTTAACAGAACAAAACATAGTTAATTTGTGACTGTTTGCTCTTGTTTTGGTCATATGCACTTTATTGAGATAGAATAGCGTAGTAGTAGTTCCTGATATGAATACATAACAATTAACATTATATTTTTATGTTGTTTTTATTAAGAAAACATAGCAATAATAATATTATACAGATCTAGGCTATCTGAGATCTTAGGACATTCGCTTCCGCTGTCCAACATCAATATGTGAAGTCTCAGGGGCGCTGGAATCAAGAGCGATTAATTTAATCCCGTGGAAGTGCTGTGTAGCATGAAACATGTTGTCCTTTAAATGAATAAAAGTTTTTATTATGGACCTCTAACCGCAATTAATGACTCTTGCCTAGGTACTAAAAATCCTTCCTCTGTTGTAGCAGTGAACAACAACATGTTATCAAGTTGTGCCTAAATTAGCACAACCTATAAAGGTAAGCACAATACACATTGACATAACTGTTTTTATACTATTTGGACTAAAATACTAAAGAAGATCATCTTTGCCCTTTGTTTTTCCTTTTGTCACTGCATAAGAGTTAATACCTACCTATCAGAAATATAGATAATATATAGCATAGTATAGTGCTAAATGACAAATAATCACTAGAATCTACTATTTTTCCAGACTCTGTTAGCATATAATACAGTGGTTTTTATTATCTATGACATTGCTATAGCTGTTCCTCTTGCTTAATACTTACTTAAAGAGGTGTTCTCACCACAGACTGATAAGTGTGGTTCTCACCTTTGGGACCCGGTCCTACTTTAGGAACCAACCCCCAAAATTGTCTGCTCAGAAAGAAGAGCCGATCATGCTTGTGCCCAACTCTACAATCTATTCTATGGGAGTTCCAAATACGCTGAACACTGCGTTCCCCTGTACTTAGGACTCCCAATGGGCAGGCTTGGACTGGCTCACAGGGGAGCAGGGAAACCAACTGGGGCGCTTGTAAGGGAGAAAGGCAGAGAAAGAGAGTCATAAAGCAAGAGACATGTGCAACATGTGTAGTCATGAACAGTAGCTATAGAATGTGCCCCAAGAATCAACTTTAATGGTCGGCCCCAACAATCATCTTCACTTGAGGTCCCCAAGAATCAACTATACTGGAGGGCCCCAACAATCCCCTTTGGTGGGCCCCAGGTATCCCAGTCTAACCTTGCCACTGGGGGCCCATAGATGGAACCCACACCTATCAAACTTGAGGGCAGATCCTATAGATATGTGTAAACTTTATAAGGAGTCTGTCGACTGGGGTTTTATCCTTTACCTTAGAGAACTTCCACAAGTCCACACACTAGGAATATAATGTATAGGATTAACCCTTACTGCAGCGGATTAACTCTTTAGGTACATTACAGATATTTTTCAAAATGACAGGAGTTATGATGCTGTGTAATTACTGTAAAGATATATTTGTACTATGAAGGATGTTTGAGTTTAGTGACTTATCCTCATGCCAGTCTTATGAATGTTTGTCGACCTCTGGATTACCTTTTGGTGTAATGTGTCTGAAGAATGTGCTTATAACTGAAGTATAGATAAAACTGTCAAATCATAGTGATGATACTCTATGTAATGTGCAAAGCAGCACCAGAGAATCATTCCCATGGTTTCTAGGAAGGAGGGGGGAAAGGTTATAAATTGGTCTAGAGTTAGTTGTTAGTGTTCAAGTGCAGGCTAGTGTTTAGTCTAGACCTCCTGAGTGGTTGTCACTTGCAAGGTGGATGTGGCGACATGACCCTTTGAGCCTGGTCAGTCTGCAGCAGCCAAGCCCAGCCTTGTTTCCCAGCCCCAGATTCCTGGAAAATCTATGGATTAGAAGTTCTCTGGAAGGAGCTGCAGACAGTTTGTGGAAGCATCCTGGAAATTTACAAAGTGCAAAGTACATCCCACGTTGGCCTGCAGACCTGATGATGTCCATCATTAGCCTCTGACCTGGCTCATCAACCTATCCAGTTCTCCTGGGGTAAGAGGATACTCCTTGTAGTCTAAACTGGATTAGAAAAAAGTACTAGATTGCCAGTTCTCCTGGAGTTATACTCCATTAACTCCTTGCAGTCATAATCCAGAATCTCAAAGGGACTTATTTATAGATGATTGGTCCCTGCTGATGGTGTGCACTAAGTTGAGAAAGGACTGTAGTGTTTAACCCCTTAATAACTATTGTGTGTCCGTAGAACATATTTGGGGTGGCACACTGTGTAGCACAGGCACCTTATTTGTAAATGTCAGTAATGAAGAAGTTTGGTTGAACTGGTTTTGGAGTCACTTCCCTCATTCAAGACTTCGCTGTATTCGGGAGAGCCCACCCTACATGGCTTAAAACTTGGCATAGTCAGCAGGATATGGTGACTGTTACGGACAGGGATGCGACGGAATATCATACCTCAAAGTCAATGGCGCTGGCCCAGAGCCCAGTTCAGGGTGTCACCGTCATGCCCTCCCAATTAGGTTATGCCCACCAATATTTTCCCAAATTTGACAGAAAAAACATGCCATTGACTGGACTGAAAGGGTGCGTAGTGCAATTAAAATGTGTAACCTAGATCCTGAACTGCGGGCAGAGATAGCCTTGGGGGCTTTAGAGAGTGACGTTACACGGACAGTGAGGGTACGGCCTGAGTCCGAGAGGGACACCCTGGAGAAAATATTGTCTCTGCTGGATGGAGTCCAAGGGGGGTGTACCAAGGTAGTACAACTGCGAACCACTTCTTCAACTGGCTGCAATGAGAGGGTGAGACCCTAATGCAGTACTCCAATTCCCTTGAGGAGACATTTAATGAAATAAAGCGGCGAGATCCAGAGGCCATGGGAGCTTTCCGAAAAGTGTACAAACTACTACTATTACTACTACTGCTACCAGTTTATAGTGGGACTGGCCAACAAGTCCTTACAGGACAAATTTCAAGAGAGGACCTGGATGACGGCCGACCTGACGTTTTACGGTGTTTACCTAGCCGCCGTAGAGAAAGAAGAGCCCACACCTATAACTGTGTCAGTAAGTAGCGCCCAAGCAAGCAGAGGGCCTGAAGACCTGGAGTCCTTAAATGATGTGGTCCAGGCTCTGTGGACAGAGTTGAGAGAACTTTGGCTGGATATGTCCCAGATGAAGGCGGAACTGCCCCAAGCTCGGGAAATGACCTCAACCTCCCACAGCATCCCATTCCAGACAACCGGGTTGCGGGGATCCACCGAAAGAGACCCATCTGGTGTGCGGAGATATAGAGAACCCCTCTGCTGGGCTTGTCGACAGTAAGGCCATATTACCAGAGAGGGCTTTGTACATGTGGAGACAGAGCCGGGTCAAAACAGGGTCAGAGTGCACCCTGATGTCTGTGGAGGTCTTCGAGAGACACCTTGGGCACATGATGGAGCTGGAAGATGGAAGTGTTATCAGACTGACACCTGCCAACAACAGTGAGATGGACGTGCAAGGGATAGTCTGTATGCAGGTCCGACTGTTTGGACAAGACATAGACAAGAAGGGAGTTGTGCTGGTGGATCATCCGTCCTGAAGGGGAATGGACGTGATGCTGGGTATGAATGCGCTAAGAGACAGATCACCATCTCTATGTCAAAGAAGGGCCAAAATATTGGCAACGGGCAAACTCAGAATGTTCTACAGCAGATGGTGAGGAGCTGCAGTCTGTGGAAGAGCCCTATACCTGGTTGGCCCATTTGACACATGAAGGTGCCACTGAAGACCCTGGTAAAGATCTCTCCATAGCAGGAACAAATATTGATGCTACCTGTGGGAGCTGGATGACAATTGAATGGGTTGGAGGTCTTGATTAACCCCCGCCTCACAGCTAGAGTCTCAGAACCGTCCACTGGTAATCCGGGCCCTCGTCACTGTGAAGAATGGGTGCGTGCCTGTAAGATGTCTCAATGTAATGGACAGCGAATTGATTGTACCTGTTAATATTCTGTTTGCTGAAGTCTTTGTACCCGAGGGAGACATCCTTCGATGAAAGGGCTTCACGCTACAGCCATATAAGTAGCTGTCCTGGATCTATGCCGTAGGGGTTCAGCAGAGGAAGCTTCCGACAGCAGAGTATAATGGCTGAGTGATCATGGCCATGATGGGGGTGGACCGCAAGAACCTGAATCCATTACAACAGCAGTTGCTGAAAGATACCCTTTGGGAATTCCAGGAGGTGTTCTCAAGACATGTAAAAAATAAAAATAAAACAATCTACTAGGATTGCTGTATTTTGTTCATCCCGCCTCCCAATAACCTTGATAAAAAGCAATTAACGCCTTCCCATAACTTTTTTTATCTTTTCATCTACATAGACATATGAGGGCTTTTATTTTGTGGGACAAAGTATGTCCCCTGCAGCTTGTTTCCTTCCCCTCTGCAATCGCCAGAGACAGACCGCAGGACACAGGAGCAAGGGACAGTAGACAATGGGGCACTGGAGACAGGAGACAAGGAGAAAATACATGCCCCCTGTGGCTGCTGGAGAAAGACCGCAGGGGTCAGGATATAGGGAGCAGAGGGAAGATTCTGCCTCCTGCAGCTTGTCTCCTGCCCCCTGCAGTCTGTCTCTGGCAGTCGCAAGGGGCATGAGACAGACCGAATGGGGCAGGTGACAGGGAGCAGAGGGAAACTCCTGCCCCCTGCGGCCTGTCTCCTACTCTATGTGGCCACTGGAGACTGACCACCGGGGGTAAGAGACAAAAGCAAGGGGCAGGAGACAAGTGGGCAACTCTGCAGCCTGTCTTTGGAGGGGGCAGAAGACAGGGCGCAAGGGGCAGGAAATAAGCCCCAGGAGGCAAGAGACAGGCCGCAGGAAAACACTCCTGCAGTCTGTCTTCTTCCTCCCTACTTCCTCTTGCGGCAGGACAAAGGCTGTAGGAGAAAACGTCTGCACCCGGTATCTGGCCACAGGAGGAAGAAGAGACAAGGAGGCAGAAACCAAAAATGCAGCGCAATCCTACCCTGGGAATGTCACTTCCTTCTATAAAAGTTAAGCAGGGCAGCGCACACATCCTTTTCAAGTTGTATGCGCTGCCCTGCTTAACTTTTATAGTTAGTAGAGGCCGCTGCCCCCCCTGCAGTGGCACTGGAGCAGCGTCCTATAACGATACTCCGGCGTCGCTGGGTGGTTTCGCCAACCCTTCTAGGGGGCCGGGAGGCAACCATCATTTGCGGGACCCTTCCGGCCAATCCGGTATGACAAGTATGGTTTACAAAACATTACAAGGGCCATACTTACAGCTCAATGGCTTGACTAGACTGGACCCAGTAGCAGGCAACTCTGGCCCATATGCTACTTGGGAAAAATAAGCAGGTGCAGCTAATTGCTGAGCAGCAGCTCACACACCCCACCACTAGGGGAACAATTAGATGATAAAAAAAACTGCACATTAACTTAATACCTGTTCACACCAGCATGCAGAAAAGCCACAGTATAATGCATGGGGAGATTGCACAAATGCAAAAATACCAATAAAACAACCACTCACATACCCTCAATGCATGAGGGGGTGGTTGCTGGTACTACAATTGCATATAGATAAGGTGATACAGAAGGGTGCCATAAATACAGATACGTGTGGTGCACCATGCTGGCTTACAACCTATTCGTGACACCGATACTATTAGATTAGGCGGGTTGCCCAGCACTTTCTATGTGTCCAACACAAAATACAGACACTCTCCGCTCCCCAGCATTTTTGGGCAGAAAAAAAATGACATACTGGAAAAATATTAAATATGAAGTATTAGTTGGTACAGTGGCCATGGTACAAGCTTGCAACCGGCATCAATGGTCCTTGTATCTTGCGAGTCCCTACACAATTTGCAGAAAAAACACATACAAAAATAGAACATTACTTACTCAAGAAAACACTGCAAGGGCCATATTTACAGCTCAATGGCGGGATTAGACTGGACCCAGTAGCAGGCAACTCTGGCCCATTTGCTACTTGAGAAAAATAGACAGGTGCACCCATTGAGCTGTAAATATGGCCCTTGTAGTGTTTTTTGAGCAAGTAATGTCCCATTTTTGTATGTGTTTTTTCTGTAACTAATGTCCCATTTTTATATATGTTTTTTTCTGCAAGTATAGTTTACACCCACATATGGGGTATTTCCCTATTTGGAATAACATTTGTAAAAAAGTTTGTTGTGTATTTTATGTGGCTTTTCTTGTGAAAATGAAAAAAACGCATATAGGAACAAAAATTATATTTTTATTCTCTAAAAGAATATCTGTAGTTTCCAAAATGAGGTCTTTTAGTGATATTTATTAAGCTTTAGCATCTTAAGGTGTCTGTGTAAGGGGTTGTAAATATATTTGTGCTTGTGTATATTTACTGTTAGACTGCCATGGGATACCCCTGGGAGTCCAGTTATGGCCCGTAAGGAGACAGTTAACAGTTTAGCTAGCAGGCAGACAGTTCTGGGTATGTGAAGAGAGGCAGTGGAGCTAGCCAGCCAATCAGGGAGCCGTGAGGGTGCAGCTATGTGAAGGGGGCAACCTGTCAGCTCAGGGAGTTGGTGTGAGTCAGCAGAGATGTAAGGAAGCAGGTTCCATTGGGCTCTGGTCCAGAGTTCAGCAAGGTGCTGGACATGTACATAGTTAGGTTGTTGTGAAGAAAAGAGAAGGGCAGGCCGGTGTGAAGACCCCACACACAGAAAATGAGTAGTGGATAGAAATGGACATTCTTCAAATGTTTAAAACTGAACAAGGGGTCAATTTCTGTGCAAATCTATGTGCCTAGAACTGTAATCCACTACATATTTTAACTGTACAAACCCACAAGCAAAATCCACAGATTCCCCCATCCTATGTGGACTTATCCTAAAGGGGAACATAAATGGCCTTTGCTTAGATAATTATTGTGCGACCAGTGATCTGACCTTTACTGCTCAGCCTCTTCACTAAGGTGAGTAAACGAGTACAGTCTATAGTGAAGCTGCAGCAGTAGACAAAGCTATTATGTTAAACCGGTGTTCTCACCATGCTGTTTCACAGAGCCAGCGCTTAGACTCTCACTTCCTGGTTAGACTGAAGGTGGTTCTATAGCAGTGATGGGCATATCAGATCTCCTATTCCTAGCTGAGCCTATTACAGTGACATGAGTGCAGGAAGTTTGTAAACTAAAGAGTTAAAGCTTGTCAGTAAGTAGTGTGAACCAGCCTCTGTATTTCAAGTTAAGGAAAAGAGAAGGGAGTGAGTCAACATCCTAACCACTGCTTCACCCTGTTAGAGCAAAGAGAGAGCAGAGAAAGGTGACTGGCAACACAGGAAATGTGTGTACACAAGCAGGAGATAAGATATTCTCCTAACTCTGAAAAGCAAAATCAGAACAGCAATGCATTTGGTAATGTATTTGCTAATAGTCTTAAAATGACTCATGTTTTTATGTTAAATATGTTTTTTTTTTATTTTTGATTGTATTTTTTTTCTAACTTTCTATATGACTATCAGTATTTTTTTTAATCCTAAAGTTTTGCAGTCTTCACTTTGGCAACTAGGCCTAATTATAGTTTGACACTTCTGTTCTGTAGAGAAAACTTTTCAGGAGTCTTCTCATTATCAGCACTGGTAGGATTCCACTAATGTGTTTGGATAAGTTGGGGGAATCCATGTTAAGTTGCGTTCCTATGTTAACCACTACTGTGTTCTAATAAAAAATGGTTATGTTGTGTCTTTAGAACATTTACTTAGTCCTGAAAGTGTTTCCCTTTATATCAGCCCTTTATAAAAACTGAGGGCTGATGCAGTCACCTTCACTGGTGATTATGGCAGTTGTTCTGTTGTCATAGCAACGAGATCAAATCATAATATAGTGTGCAGCCAGTTACATGTCAGTCACATGACCTCTTAATAACAGCCAATCAGAATCTATAATTTTTATTCAAATTTGGATTCATATGTTATATCTCGAGTACTTTGTGATATTGTAGAGGTTTTCTCGGCACGCTGTTTCACTGGCTGACAGGCAGTTTTGCACTCCCTCAGTCTCCTCAGGCTGTGGGTGGGACTCCAGCAGTAATTAGCAAGCCCTTCTTCTGATGGAGCAGAAGATTGTTATCTCTAACACAATTATAGATAACTCCATGCTTCTTAGTGCCCACAGCACATGTACCTTTTGTTTACTGCAGCTAATCTTGTTCAATCTAATTACTTCACTCAGTCCTATCAGTCCCTCTGTGGGGGTAATGTCTTTCTCTGGTATGCAGATTCCATAGAAACCTGTGTACAGTGAGAGACCTGCTAAACTGTCTGTATCTCATGACTAAGGTAAAATCTGCTGACCAATGTATTTAGAAAATGTCTTCATTTAACTGTGCCCTTATATTGGAAAGCAAATCTTTGTAGTGAGAAAGCCCCTTTAATCATTGGCAGTGATATTACCTAACATATTATCATAACATCATCTGTGATCTCCATGTGTATTGGAAATTGTGGAATATTACAGATATTATATCATGATTATGGCAGTATTTTATAATAAACAATAAAATGTTATAATTAAGACCTGAACATAAAACACATGATATGAGGAACAATGATAGTATTATACAGCAGTGAACATTGTATGGTGTTAGCCAGGAATAGTTATAGGCTGCTGGCTAGTTTTAATATTTTTTATATTCGCTTGTTCTGAAATTACTCAAATTTATTCTTACCAGGAATTTTTTCATGTTTAATGGAAAGATCTACCACCAATTTGAGGCATGACTATGGGCAATTCTTATACTCCATGGTACGCCAACTTATTCCTGGGGTGGTGGGAGGAAAATTTGGTCTTTAATGAAGCTAATTCTTTTGATACTGATTATATTATTTTGAGGACATGTTACACAGATGATATTTCGGTCTTGTGGAATGGGCCCTGTGAAAGTGTTTTCTGGATATTTAACCCCTTCGTGACATAGGACGTACTCATACGCCCTAGCGGGAAGTGCGTTCCCGCAAATGGACGTATAGGTACTTCCTGGCGATCGTGCGGGCTTACAAGAGAGCCCTGCACAATCGTGACATGGGACCAGCGGTAAATTACTCTGCGCCGCTACTGTTCCACTCAACTGACAGCCTGAATGCTTTACTAAAGCATCCAGGCTGTCTGGTGATGTCACCATGCCCGCAATGCATTGTGGGCATTGTGTTTGACAGTCGCCATGGAGACCAGTATAGAGCAATTCTGCTCTATACTAGTATGTCTTGTAAGGGTATGTTCACACGGGCTAATTTCGGCGTGCATTTCGCAGAGTATTTGCGCTCTAAGACGGGCGAGATGCGTGCCGAAATTACAGTAATCCATAGTTCTCATGGAGGACTATAGATTACACCTCGTCCCCCCACTCGTACAATACGATCGTATTGTATGAGTGAGGAGATAAGTCACATGTCAATTACTTGCGGCGAATACGTGCCACGAGTAATGAATGTCAATGGGGCCGGCGGGCTGCCGCCTCCCCCACGCCTCGGGAGTTCGCGCGTAGTAGCACAAGCTACCGAAAGACACAATATACTGCGGTGCATACTATAAGCGACACAGTACACCGTGTGAACATACCCTAACAACAATTTGAAGATTGCTGTTACTAATCCCCTATGGACGAAGAAAAACTACAAAAAGTTGTCTACTTATCTATAAAAACTAACCTTTATTGATATTACACTAAAATATACGACGAGATAAAACTTACATATATCTAATTACTAAGCCTACCTATACAGACGCGGAGCGACCGTCCCGATAAGGACGACCCCGCCAAGATCCTAGCAAGATACACTAACCAAAATTATATCTGAATCTACTATAGTGTACTACATACCCCAAAGTGTCAACAAAGAAATATTAATTAATACCTAAATACCTATACAAAGATATCTCAAAATACTGATGCACTATCAAGGTCCCAGTAAGGTACCTCAAAGCAATTTGTCAGGATATATATTGTCCCAGTCTATGTCCTACGCTTTCCCCCCTGCTAAATATGAATAGGGTTCATCAGGGACTTCTCATTGGACAAAACAACCTTCTTCAAAAATGTATTCGTTCAGAAATCCTTCTTATACATTAAGGTGTACTTAGATGCAACATATTTAAGATAAATACTAATAAGGTAGGCATAACCAAATTATAGCCAATCTGGGAGGTGTCTAATCAATAATCTATGATGTTTATTTGTTAATAAATATGTATACCATGTTATATATATCATACTCACAAACCCGTTCAGATATCAGTGCCGCCAAAATTCGATATTCTGGCGGCAATGTAATGGATATCAAATTCACAGGATATTATACAATATCAAGATAGATGCTACCATGGTAGATGTGACCAATGTGTAGCCAACCTGGGAGATATCTTGTCAATGTTAGATGATACTATTTGTCGGTCAAGATATGTACTATATCACATATCATATTCACAGACCCACTCACATGTCGCTGCCGCCGATATTCGATGTTCTAGCGGCAGTATCATGGATATCAGGTTCCTGGGTTTGTTTGATAGAGCAAATTATCTCCCACTCCTCTTGGTGCATTGGTTACCATAAGGAAGAGTGGGAGATAATTTGCTCTATCAAACAAACCCAGGAACCTGGTATCCATGATACTGCCGCTAGAACATCGAATATCGGCGGCAGCGACATGTGAGTGTATACGGAAAAATAAAAAAGTTATGACTACCAGAAGATAGCGGTGCATAAATATTGTTTTACACAATGAAACACTTTTTTGAAAAAAAAAGTGCTTTCACATAAAAAAACTATACAAAATGGGTATCGCCGTAATTGTCTCAACCCAGAGAGTGAAACTAACTTGTCACAAATACTACACAGTGAGTGTTGTTAAAAATAAAAATGAAAAACACTACTAGGATTGCAGTTTTTTCTTTACCCTGCCTTCCAAAAAAATTGATTTAAAAGTGATCAAAAAGCCTTTTCCCCCCAAAAATGATATCAATAAAAACATCGAACCTACTCGCAAAAAACAAGCTGCTACACAGCTCCGTAAACAGAAAAATAAAAAAGTTATGACTCTGAGATACAAAAACGTGTTTTCCTTTTTGAATAAAAGTGTTTTTATTGTGTAAAAGCAGTAAAACATAAAAAATATAGCATGTCATTTATACCACACGGTGACGACTGTAATCCCAATACAAACGTCAAGTCATCCTGCAAAAAACAAGCCCATAATCAGCTCTGTATACAGAATA
The DNA here is from genome assembly GCA_025379985.1 of Phyllomedusa bahiana. Lineage (NCBI taxonomy): Eukaryota > Metazoa > Chordata > Amphibia > Anura > Hylidae > Phyllomedusa > Phyllomedusa bahiana. The sequence continues at coordinate 11,532 of JAODAL010047846.1, read as the reverse complement.
ATAAAAAAGTTATGGCTGTCAGAATAGGACAATATAAAAAACGACATATAGACATATTTATATTGTGTAAAAGTAAGAAAACATAAAAAACTATATAAAGTTGATATAATTGCAATTGAACTGACCCACATAGTAAAGTTATTCAGTCATTTAAACTGCATGGCGAACGCTGTAAAATTGAAACTCAAAAACAATAACGGAACTGCGTTTTTTCCCCACCATTTTCATGGCCCAATGCTAAAAAAAACTGAAGAGCACCTGTGTGTCCAAAATGCATAATACACCCCTAGATGATATCCATGAGGGTTGCTGAATCCAAAATGGTGTAACTTCTGGAAGGTTTCATCCGCAAACCTGAAATGGCACGTAAATAAATTCAGAATGAAAATGAGACCCCAGAGTCCAGTAGGTGCTCCTCCTACTCTGAGTCTTGTGGTTGAGCCAAATAGTGCACTAGGGCCACATATTGGATATCTGTGAAAACATCAGAATCTAGGGAATCAATATGGAATTGCTTTTCCCTGGTGTTATCTACTGTGTTCTTGTGAATAATGGATAAAAATTGAAGATCTGCAAAAAAAAAGTGTAATTTTGAAATATCATCTCCACTTTGCTTTAATTCCCATGAAACACCCAGTCGCGTAGCTATAGAGGTCGCAGGGGGCGCACTTGCGACCGGGCCTCTAAGCTCAGGGGGCCCCGCGCGCCTCCCTCGCCACACTGCTCTAGCTGCTGCACGTATCGCTAGGTCACAGAGACCCAGCCATACGTACTCAGCAGCATCAGCAGCGCGGACATGCAGGCGCACAGGCAGCCAGCAATGCTTCTGATGAGCTGCGGAGGCTCCGCAGGAAGAATGACAGCATCGCTGGCTGCCTGTGAGAGGACGGGGAGCCCGGTCACATGGGGAGGAGGAGGGAGAGGGCCCCGGAGGAACAGGAAGTAGAGCTACAGCAGGAGGACTCATGGGGACAGCAACATGCCGGGCTGTCTGTTTCCATGTGGTGTGCAAAGTAAAAGTATGTAAATCTACTATGTGTAGCTGTATATGTGTGTATGGATGTATGTGTGAGTATATACTGTATGTGTGTGTGTTTGTATACTGGGTGTGAGTATATACTGGATTTATGTGTATGTATACTGGGTGTGAGTATATACTGTATGTATGTGTGTGTATACTGGGTGTGAGTATATACTGTATGTGTGTGTGTGTGTGTGTGTGTATACTGGGTGTGAGTATATACTGGATTTATGTGTATTATAACTGGTTGTGAGTAATACTGTATGTATGTGTGTGTATGTATACTGGGTGTGAGTATATACTGTATGTATGTGTGTGTATGTATACTGGGTGTGAGTATATACTGTATGTGTGTGTATGTATACTGGGTGTGAGTATATACTGGATTTATGTGTATGTATACTGGGTGTGAGTATATACTGTATGTATGTGTGTGTATACTGGGTGTGAGTATATACTGTATGTGTGTGTGTGTGTATGTATACTGGGTGTGAGTATATACTGTATGTATGTGTTGTATACTGGGTGTGAGTATATACTGTATGTGTGTGTGTGCGTGTCTGTGTGTGTGTATACTGGGTGTGAATATGTACTGTATGTATGTGTGTGTATGTATGTATACTGGGTGTGAGTATATACTGTATGTATGTGTGTGTATACTGGGTGTGAGTATATACTGTGTGTATGGATGTATGTGTGTGTATACTGGGTGTGAGTATATACTGTGTGTATGGATGTGTGTGTGTGTATACTGGGTGTGAGTATATAATGTGTGTATGGATGTGTGTGTGTATGTATACTTTGTATAACTTTGTTGTTTTTTATAATGTGTATGTGTGTGTATATATACTGTGTTTTACTGTGAATGGGTGTTTATATACTGTGTATACTCTTATGTGGCTATATACTGTGTATAGGTGTTTATATATAGTGTGTATACTTTGTAGGTATGGGGTGTGTCTTTATAATGTTTTGTATATTTACTGTTTGAATGTAAAATACTGTATGTGTAAGTATATAGTGTATGTATTTTGTGTATATATAGTATGTGTGTGCAGTGTGTATCCCACTATGTTTGGTATATAGTTTTGTGTAGTGCATGCGTATATAGATTTGTATGTGTGTATTTAATGTTTTTGTATGTACAGTGTGTGTGCAGAATGAGTGTATATAGTGTGTATACATAGGGTGGCCCTTTGACTATATTAAAAAACATTGTCACACTGCAAATTCTTTTATACCTGACTGATGATGAGCTTAATAGGTAGATATCAAATATATGATACAAAGGTATAGGGTATATAGATAGATTTGAAATGAATTGATATGAGATATATAAGATAGATAGGAATGAGATAGATAGATGGATAGATAGATAGATATGAGATAGATAGATAGATAGATATGAGATAGATAGATATGAGATAGATATGAGATAGATATGAGATATGAGATAGATATGAGATAGATAGATATGAGATAGATAGATAGATATGAGATAGATATGAGATAGATATGAGATATGAGATAGATATGAGATAGATAGATATGAGATAGATAGATAGATAGATATGAGATGGATAGATAGATATGAGATAGATATGAGAGATAGATAGATAGATAGATAGATTGATATATATGAGAGATAGATAGATAGATAGATAGATAGATAGATAGATAGATAGATAGATAGATAGATAGATAGATAGATATGAGATGGATAGATAGATATGAAATAGATAGATAGGAGATAGATAGATAGATAGATAGATAGATAGATAGATAGATAGATAGATATGAGATAGATAGATAGATAGATAGATATGAGATAGATATGAGATAGATAGATAGATAGATAGATATGAGATAGATAGATAGATATGAGATAGATATGAGATAGATAGATATGAGATAGATATGAGATAGATATGAGATAGATATGAGATAGATAGATAGATAGATAGATAGATAGATATGAGATAGATATGAGATAGATAGATATGAGATAGATTTGAGATAGATAGATATGAGATAGATAGATAGATAGATAGATAGATAGATATGAGATAGATAGATATGAGATAGATAGATAGATATGAGAGATAGATAGATAGATAGATAGATATGAGATGGATAGATAGATATGAAATAGATAGATAGGAGATAGATAGATAGATAGATAGATATGAGATGGATAGATAGATATGAGATAGATATGAGATAGATAGATAGATAGATATGAGATAGATAGATATGAGATAGATATGAGATAGATAGATAGATAGATAGATAGATATGAGATAGATAGATAGATAGATATGAGATAGATAGATAGATATGAGATAGACAGATAGATATGAGATAGATATGAGATAGATTTGAGATAGATAGATATGAGTTAGATAGATAGATAGATAGATAGATAGATAGATAGATATGAGATAGATAGATATGAGAGAGATAGATAGGTAGATATGAGATAGATAGATAGATAGATAGATAGATAGATATGAGATAAATAGATAGATAGATAGATAGATAGATAGATAGATAGATAGATAGATATGAGATAGATAGATGAATGTTACCATAGATATATATGAGAGTTGAGAGAGGTGGATGTGAGAGAGGTTGATAGAGAAAAATATTTGAAATAGATTGATATGAGATACATATATAAGATAGAAACATATGATATGTTATGATAGATAGATAGATAGATAGATAGATAGATAGATAGATAGATAGATAGATAGATATGAGATGGATAGATAGATATGAAATAGATAGATAGGAGATAGATAGATAGATAGATAGATAGATAGATAGATAGATAGATAGATATGAGATGGATAGATAGATAGATAGATATGAGATAGATATGAGATGGATAGATAGATAGATAGATGAGTAGATATGAGAAAAGATAATGATATGGATAGATATGAGATAGATAGATAGGAGATAGATATGAGATAGATATGAGATAGATATGAGATAGATAGATAGATAGATAGATAGATATGAGATAGATATGAGATAGATAGATATGAGATAGATTTGAGATAGATAGATATGAGATAGATAGATAGATATGAGATAGATAGATATGAGATAGATAGATAGATATGAGAGATAGATAGATAGATAGATAGATAGATATGAGATGGATAGATAGATATGAAATAGATAGATAGGAGATAGATAGATAGATAGATAGATAGATATGAGATGGATAGATAGATATGAGATAGATATGAGATAGATAGATAGATAGATATGAGATAGATAGATATGAGATAGATAGATAGATAGATAGATAGATAGATAGATAGATAGATATGAGATAGATAGATAGATAGATATGAGATAGATAGATAGATAGATAGATAGATAGATATGAGATAGATATGAGATAGATATGAGATAGATATGAGATAGATTTGAGATAGATAGATATGAGTTAGATAGATAGATAGATAGATAGATATGAGATAGATAGATAGATAGATATGAGATAGATAGGAGATATGAGATAGATAGATAGATAGATAGATAGATAGATAGATAGATATGAGATAAATAGGATAGATAGATAGATAGATAGATAGATAGATAGATAGATTATGAGATAGATAGATGAATGTTACCATAGATATATATGAGAGTTGAGGAAAAGGTGGATGTGAGAGAGGTTGATAGAGAAAAATTTTGAAATGATTGATATGAGGGTACATATATAAGATAGAAACATATGATAGATGACAGATAATATAGAGAAATACATAGTAGATAGATAAAAGATACATAGGTAGATATATATGAAATAGATATGAGATATAGATAGATGAAGCTAATAGATTGAGATAGATATGAGCTGGATATATGATACATAGGTATTTAGATATGAGATGTGTCTGTGCTCCTGACTGACTGTTTCTGGGCAGGGTGGGCCGAGGCGCAGTTGGGTGACACTGGACACTATTGGTGTCCCTGGAGGCGACGTCCATGTGATTACCATACTAGAGGAAAGATGTCCCGGCGTCCATCTCCCAGGAGCAGGTAAGGGGAGCACACTGTTTACATTACATTTTAGTCAGGTGAGGGGGGGGTGGGGGGGTGGGTTGTGGGACATCATTTGTTTTTTTTTAATGCTTTTCTTTCCTGTCTGCTTTGCCTCCTGCTGAATTTTCTGTCCAACTTTTTATAGTCACAGAAACTTCTGCAGGATGTACGGCCCACTCCACTGAAGGGCCTAACTGTAACCAGAAAGGAGAGTGTAATAGATTCACTGAATGACAATATACTTGCAGTGCAAGTGCTATGGTATATTTCTCCAGTGATCATTTCTGAAAGTACCAAAGAGAGATTGGGGAAAGAAAAATTTATATCACATGGTAAACTAGAAAATCCCGAACAGGTCCGGGTGCCACCTCCTAAACATGCCCCGAACTTCTCCAGAGGATGGGGGGCCCAAACCGACTTCTCGCACCTGGGCCCATGAGCTCTTAGCTACGCCCCTGGAAACACCTAAAGGGTTAACAAACTTCCTAAATGCAGTTCTGAATACTTTAAGGGTGTAATTTCTTAAATGAAGTCATTTATGCGGGGTATCTAACATAAAGGCCAATCATAGTCACGTCAGAACTGGACTGGTCCCTAAAAAAAATGCATATTGCAAATTTTCTTGAAAATGTCATAATTACTACTAAATTTCTAAGCACCCTAATTTCATTAAAAAAAAAAAAGACATTTAAAAAATTCTGCCAACCTAACGTGGGCATATGGTAGATGCTAGTTATAAACATTTTTGAGTGGAATAACTTCTGTCTTACATGCAAAAATTTTTTTGAAGTTTGAAAATGGTACTTTTTTTTTCACGCTACTTTGATATTTTTCACAAATAAAACGAGGACTTTTTGGACCAAAATTTCTTACTAACTTAAAACACAATGTGTCACGAGAAAACAGTCTCTGAATCAAATGGATAGGTAAAAGTGTCAAAAAGTTATTCTCACATAAAGTGACACATGTCAGATTGCAAAAATTGGGCTCTGCCAGAGAGGTCAAAACTGGCATCCGGCTGTCAGAGGTTAAACAATAATGATTGGGAATAAGATTTGTATCAAATATTAATCTTTATGCCTTATCGTTTTTGGATATTATGATCAGGAAACTATAGAAAACCCACTCCTACCAATTCCCTTCTTAGCAAAGCATCATCCAGTTCCCCTTAAAAAAAAGCATACACATGGGACAGTACTTGTCATCAGTGAATTTAAAAGACAATCAGGTATCTTGCAATCAGCCCATGTGAGTCATAACTAATTCCTAAAACTAACACTACACATGCAGATGAAGGGATCTTTAGACGGATTGGTAATTTCGATGGAGCTGCAAACATTGTAAGAGATTTCCAAACTGGATCCTGATTTGGAGGAAGTTGTGGGTGATTATCTAAATATCAATTCTCAAAGAGAAAGGAGTCTCAGGAACTGTATGGTCCACAGCCAACTATGTGTCCCTAATGGTCCAAACACTTGGTTGAGTCAACCCCTTGTGGGCTGCTTCAAGTGTAGTGGTTTCATGGAGTGTGAATTCATACAATTAGGGAAAGCTTTTAATAGTAATGTCTAATCAAGATATTACAAGATCTTGCATTTTATAAATTGCAGAACTAAAAGGTTTATATTCAAGGCCACTTGGCTTGCAAAAGGATTAGGAACTTTCAGAGGAACAAGAATACTTCTATATCCAAACACAACGGGCCTTATGTATGAAACCTAACAGTAAGACTGTCTCTGTTGCCTATAGCAACCAACCACAGCTCAACTTTCATTTAATATGGTGTCTGGAAAAATAAAAGCTGAGCTGTGATTGGTTGCTATGGGCAATATAGACATCCTTAGTGTTAGACAGTTTTCCTACATAAGGCCCAATGTATAATGGTGACCTAAAGAGCATTAGATTTATGGCCATTGATCAGGTTAAGCCATACTTGCCAACCCTCCCAAAAGGTCAAGGAGACTCCCGCAAATGGGGGATATCTCCCGTACTCCCAGGATGGGTGGCAGATCTCCCGCAGTCAGCTGGCTACAGGAGCTTCTTTAAATTTAAATGGCATCAGGCAGCGTCTCCCCCACTGCTCTCCCCCACAGTCTCTGCCCCCCCAGCCACAGAGACTGTGGGGGAGCAGCTGGGGTGGGTTTCTGTGTTTTTTCTCACATTGGTGTCAGTGGCTGCAGAGATCAGAGTGGTGGCAGTCACATTACACTCTATCTTACTTACCCCAATCTCCTGATAGTAGTTGAGGCCGTGGCTGCGACCACAGTACATTACTGTGGAGAGGGGGCAGGGCTTTGGAAGATGTCTTAGCGGCTCTGCCCCCTCTTCACAGTAATATACTGTGGACGCAGTCCTGGCCTCAGCTACTGTTAGGAGATTGGAGCGATGGTGGAGTAAGTAAGCTAGAAAGTGATGTGCCCACCACCACTCGCCTCTCTCCTGCAGTGCCCGGACTCCATTGTCCGCTCCATTGTCTCCTGTCCCTTGCTCCTGTCTCCTGCCCCCTGTAATCTGTCTCTGGCGGTTACCGAGGGCAGGAGACAGGCCACAGAGGACAGACTCCTGTAATTGCCTATGCATCCATGAAAGCTGGGTGACACTTCACCCCCCAAAGGTGGCACCCAGTCTATTTCCTGGATGCTGGATAGGGTATCCAGCCTATATGTATGCTTGTAATGTTTGGTTTTTTTTACAGGTTCCCATTTGGACTACGCTGGATTTGGTGGACTACATTGGATCAGCCTTGTATCTATTTTTTTTAATAAAAAAAGAGGGTTTGTGTATAAGGGAGTGTTTATTTAAATATTTTTTTTGTTTGTGTGTTTTTTCCATATAATAGTAATAGTTATAGAGGTGTCTGACAGATGCCTTCTCATTAAAATCGCTCAGGGTTGGTGTCAGTCAATGTTTCTTGTTGCCCAAGACTGGCACTAACCCCGTGTCACTATTACCCCAGTACCTAACGCGCCAGGGGTACTGAGAAGAGCCGGTAACCATCAGAAGAGGACCTTCTAATGTGATGGCCCGCTTCCGGAGCAGCTGCAGGCTAGTAATTTTAGAATGTTAAGGGACCAGTATCGATGGTTCTTCCCATTCTGATAGTATCAGGCTGCAGCTGTCGATTTTACCCTGGCTGGTTATGGAAAATGGGGGGGAGTAAGAGGTGTATGCAGTGCACATCAAGGTCATACAGGTGTATATTTCAAAATAAATTCAGCCGTATGACTTGCAAATCTAGCTGGCAGCAATAGAATAAAATTTGTAGAAGCAGCAGGCACAGGAACTACAGACATGAGATGTAGTGTAATTTAAATGTGTATTTCACATTGTCAAGAACACGTGCTACAGTTTACTAGTCAGTGAGACGGCAACCGGGGTAACAAAATCGTCAGGAAAGCACGCTTGATTCATTTTTATAAATATCAAATGATCCACATTGTCAGGGGAAAGACTCAGTCATCACTCAGTCATCACTCCACCAGCTGTGCGTTCCGAGATAACGCAGACTGTTGGGCAGGATAAAACTTCTATGACGTGTCGAGCAAGCTCAGGCCAATCATCCAGTTTGGACACCCAGAAGTTGAATGGGTCCAGACTAAGTCCAAAAACATCAGTGTTGAGCCGCAGGTAGTTATGGACTATGTCATAAAGTGGTCTTTATGTGTCTGAATGCTGGCCTGCCTTGCAGACATTGGTGAGGTGGTAAAAATGTCACCCAGTACGGTTCTGCTACACTGCCTGCTGCGGCTATTGCCATTCTACTACTGTCATGCTGCTGACATTGTTCCACCATAACATTAGAATGTGAAGACGCAAAAGATGTCTCGAGTTGGTCAATGAGCACTGTCTAAAAATCCTGCATTCTACTGTCAATTTGTGTGGGTGGAAAGAAATTGCTCACTTTTGTCTTGTAACGTGGATCACCCAGTAATCACTGTTCATTTTTATTGCCCTGATGCGTGGGTCATGTTGCAGATAATGTAGCATCCAAGCACTCATATGCAAGAGGCTGCCGGGGTATCCCAAGCCTTGGGGTCGAGGGGCACTAATGGGATCCTCCTCCTCTTTCTCCTCTAATCTGTGCCAACCTCTTACCACTGAAGGGTAATCAGTACCAGTGGTGTCCACCCCTGCCTCCTCATCCTCCTCCACTTCCTCTTCCTGACCATCAACAGAGCCCTGGCTAGCCTCATGCGCTCTACTCTGTGAACTTAACTGCCGTCCTGCACCTGCCCTCAACCTAGAACCACCGCCTAAAGAATACAATTGCGAAACAGTCAGGCCCTCTACATTCTCCGGTGAGTAAGGCTGTGTCCGCCTCCTCCTCCTTCATCACTGTTGCCTAACGCTTGTTCCAGTAAAAATATAACCAGAATGGTCATGCTGAAAAGGGCATCGTAATGACTGACCATTTTGGTCAGTCATTATGGTCAAAACTGATCAAAACTGCCAAAGATGGTGCAGAGATCCTTCACCTGTCTCCACTCTCTATGGGTCAAGACCCCGAGGTCCACACCACTGCTAGCCAGGCCATGCGGCATTTCATTCTGCATAATGGCATTACGCTGCTGCCACAATTGCTGGAGCATGTGTAAGGTGGAATTCCAGCGTGTTCCCACATCACATATAAGACGATGGACGGGGAGGCCCAGATCACGCTGCGACACTGCCAGTTGTGCCGAAGCAGGGTGCAAACACCAGAAGTGTGAGCTAAGACCTCAAGCCTTCCTCAGCAGACAGTCAAGACCCGGGTAGCTCTTGAGAAGTTTCTGCACAGGCAGGTTCACGACTTGTGCCAGGCAAGGGATGTGAGTAAGTCTGTCGATCGGCGCCAGGTTCTTAGCACCCAGCCATTGGTTGGACTGAGTGTTTAGAGCCATCCACAGCTCTTGACCTGTGTGTTGACGGTCTCCAAGACAAATTAATTTGAGAACGGACTGGTTTCTCTTAGGACATGATGCTACCCGTTGAGTGTAGAGATCTGGACTCTTCACCATCCCAGCAGTGTGGAAGAGTGTCGGCTGAGCACTGTCATCCACCTAACTCACCTAGTGAGCAGTCAGTGAGATGTAATGCCTTTGACTGTGCTTACTAGTCCTTGTGTCTGTAGTGAGATGGACTTTGGTGGACACAGATGCAGCCAATGCACTGGAGAATTTTTCTGCCACGATACTGGCCAGGGCAGGGACAGCTTTTCTGGCAAAGAAATGCCTGCTTGCCATCTGATATTGGAGGCATGCCAGGGCCATGACGTAGCGGAACCCATGTGTGCCCACCAGGCGAAAAGGCAACATTTCCAAGGTGAACAGCCTGGCAATGCTGACATTCAGGCTTTTGGCTTTGGGATGGTTGGGGTGAAAGCATTTCTTATGCTCCCACACCTGGTACACAGATAGCTGGCTACCGGACTGACCGCTGTACGGCGTGCAGGTCACTGGTGACCGACAGTATCTGGGACTGGGGATGGTGCTTGCTCTTGCTGCTCTGGCATATCGGCAGAAGAGGACCGCTTGGGCTTGGAAGTGGCATTGGAGGAGGAGGCAGAAGATGTCACGGTGGTTGGAAACTCAGGACCTGTGTGGCCTTTTTTCACCAAGTGGCTCTTCCACAGCAATTCATGCTTTCCATGCATGTGCCTGTTCATGCTCGTGGTGCTTAAACTCTTTTCATTCTTTCCTCTACTGACAAGTTGAAAGCAAATCCGGCATATGACGTCAGTCAACGAATCTGAGGCTTGATCGAAAAAGGCCCAGGCTTCACAGATCCTGGACCTCTTCAACTGTGAAAATCTAGTACCGGTGTTCCTGCTGGCACCACTGGCCACGGCTGGCGGAGTAATGTTAGAGGATTTGTGCGACGGCTATCCTTTCTGAGGCTGGACCCGCACTGACACTACCCCATCATCCTCCTCCTCCACTGATGATGCACTTGCCAGCTGCTGCTCAACAAACCATGTTGGATCCGCAATGTCATCATCATCACAGGTGACTTCTTCTTCCAAACAGTCTACATCCTCAAGCTGTGGGCTTGAAGCCACAGGCACTGTGAGGCATTGCCTACCGCTCGGTATTTCTGCTGATGATGACATTTGTGGCCGTGACTGAGAGGAAGAGGAGGTAAAACCGCTGGATGTAGTGTCTGATAACCACTGAAGAACAGATTGGCGATGATCTTCAGTAATGAGACTCACAGGGAACCGACCAAGGGATGACAGGCCTGACGGTCTTGCGACTGATGATGTGCTCGCTTGTGTGTTGTCTGGAGCACTGGAAGGAGTGCCTTGTCTCCTACCTCTATCTCCAGGTCCTATGGCCCTCCTTGCTCGCTTACCACCTCTAGTTTTCTCCATGTTCAAAAGCTAAATATTATTGCTCTGCACGTGGTACAAGACATATGTAATAAAAAGAGAGATATATATATATATAATAATATTATTTTATATATAT
>JAODAL010047845.1:0-29523 GCA_025379985.1 Phyllomedusa bahiana | reverse complement strand
TGAAGGCCTTTCAGTTATTGGAAATTGCACCCAAAGGTGACCCAAACTTTTTGCAATTCCCCCAATTCTTTTCCCTTTTATCTTTGGTTGATTTTTTTTTAGACTTTCCCCATGATGTTACACACACAAGGGTTGGTTTCGGGGTTTTGTGTAAAAAAATAATTGAGGTGTGTCTATTTAGCTTCAAAGACATGACATCATCATATGGGCTGTAAAAAATTTGTTTAAAGGCAATGGGAAATTTAAAAAAAAAAAGGGCCTTAAAAATTTTTTCTTTTAAATTTTAAATTCGGCTTTTGGAAAATTATAAAATAATTGTGGAAAATTCTGTTTTAAATTTAAAAAAAAGGGTTTAAGGTTTATTCTGATTTCATGTTTGATAGTGAAAAAAACATGCTTTTTTTTGCCCTTTTTATAAAAAAATTATATACTTCTGGTTTCAACTGTACTTGCCTACCTTTCTCCAGATGCTGCCGCTCTGGTTATCTGCATGGATCTGTTCCTCTTTACTTCTGGATTCTAGTTCTGATAAAGGGCAAGGGGCCCTCTCATGGGTTTAAATTCATTTTAAAAGTCTCTTATGTGTCCGGGGGATGAAAACCCGGGAAAGTGAAGAAGAGTGGACCAGGGGGGAGTTCAAGGGGTTTGCTTTTGGGGGAACCAGGTACGAAAAAGTAAAAACTTTTTTTTCTTTTACCCAGCCTGGCCACATTTCAGATAAAAAAAAAATTCTGCTGGACAACTTTATTAATGTCGTTTGAAATGTATAATTTCATTTACCTCAACTGGTATCAGGGCTTTGTTTTGGAAAAACAGCTCGCTTCTTTTAAGGGCCCATATCCCTTTAGGGCCCCCTTTAAGGAAACCCCTTTCCCTCCCCAAAACCTTTTTCCCTTCAAAAATTCCCCAAAACCCCCTGTTTTTAAGTGGGGCCAATTCTTCATTTCCAAGGAAAGGGGTTGGGGAAAAAAATGAATTTTGGGGCCAAAACTAAAAATTTTGGTCCAAACGGGCAATTTTCAAAAATTGATTCCGGGGTTTTTTCGGGGAAAACCTTTTATTTTCCAAGAAGGCCTAAAAAAAAAAAAATAAGGTATTTGGGGGGCCGGAAATTGTCTTTTTTTTAAAATTAAAAGGGGAATCCCAAATTTGACTGTGAAAAAACCAAACCCCTTAATAGCCTTTTTAAAACCCGGTTACAAAGGCTTCTCTAAACCCCCAGTTTGGGTTTACCCGGGGCTCCGGGAAAGCCCCTTCCCCCTTTTAAAAAAAAACAGAATGATTAATTTGGGGCTATCTTGGGGGAAATTTTGGAAAAACTTTCATAGGCCATTTTCATGGAATTCAAAGGGGGGTTGAGGCGGGCACAAAAAAATTTGGTTTAAAAATTTAATTACAGGGTGTAATATTTTTTGGCCTTTTGGGGGTTTTAAATTAACCCCAAACATTGGAATTTACAAAAAATTACAGGCCCCAAAAAAGGGGGGGCCAACCCTTTTTTCTCCTTTGGGAATTAAAAAGTGGGCCCTATTAAATTGTTTGGGGCCAAAAACCAATTACCCCCCAATTTAAATTCCTCCAAAAGGGGGAAAAACGGCCAAAAATGGTGAAAATTAAAAAGAACCCAAAAAAAAACACCACCCCTAATTTTTTTAACTTTTTAAACCTGGGGGGGAAAATTTGTTCAATTGAGAAAAAAATTAAAATTTTTTTTTTTTTAAAAGGAAATGAATAGGTTTGTGGAAAGTCATTTACAGTAATTGCATAAAAGGCAGGCTGTTTGGCATCAGATAATGATCCGAGTTTGATGTCCCACACCATGCAGTAAGTAGAGAAATTTTGCAGACCCACCCAGGAGGCACCTGTAGTCCTCAAACGTGTGGAGGAAAACCAGTGAGTGAATCGGTATCAAATCCTCAATGTGTAACCTTAGCCAGTTTGGAATGTGTTTAACAAACCCCAATTACTGAAGACTTTTGTTCAGGGAAGTGAATATGACCCGGGTTTTTCAACCCCCCAAAGGGCCCTTTAGAGCATAGAAAGTGATATTACATTGCCAAAACCTGCTGTGCCCCCACCGAGGCAAAGATGTGAGTGAAAATTTGTATCTATATGTACATATAAGCACTATAAAATAGAATTCAAATGTGTACATACACTTAAAAATACTTCTATGTTACCACAGCTGTACTATGTAGGAAAAGTGGGCGTTTCACATTCCCAAAAAAATCACCCCTGGGATTTAAATTTACAAGTTTCAGTCAAAAAAATACCAATTTTTTTTCTGAACTTGCCCGAATTAATAGAAATTGGGTTTTTAAAATTTTTTCTGTTTAAAGCCCCGAAGGGCAAAATTTAGATCATTATTTACATTTCGGGTATATTCCCGCCCTTTAAAACTTCCATCAGAATTAAAGGCAAAGGGCCCCCAAAAAAAATTTTATTTTCCCAGAAGGGGAAAACTATAATCAATTTTAAAATGTTTTTTCCCCTTTTTGGTGCACTCCAAAGAATTTGGCTTCATTTCCTTTTTCAGCAAGGCCTTTAATTTTTTTTTAAAAAACACGGTTTTGACCAAAATTCCCGAATAGCTGTAGTTAAATTGAAGTTTTTTTTGAATGGGATAACGGGAATAACGGAAAGTTATTTTTATGAAGTTTCGTCACTTCAAAACTAGAAAAAACAAAGCTACCTTTTTTAGCTCAATGGTGAAAGATAAAGGAAGTTTCCCTGCAGCAGGGGGCCCCTGGCCCCTTGTGGGATGGAAAAAAAATTTAAAAGGCCCGGGCATTAATGAGCAAAGGGGCTCTAGTTTCCAGTTCAACCCTGGTTTTTTGCAAAAAAGCCACAGTATAACAATAGGGAGGGCTGCACAAAAGCAACAATAAAAAATTGCTTAGATTTAAAGGGGAAAACAAAGGGTTTTCAACCCTTTGTACGTTTAAAACCGCTTTTTTCCACCCATTTTAATCAAATGGGCAGGCCCCGTCCAGCACTTTAAAAGGGGTTCCCCGCACAAATACTTTTTACCCTAAGTCCCAAAATTTTTTAAGGGGCCAAAAAATGATAAAATTCTGGAAAAATATCAAATTTGAGGGAAAAAATTGATACAGAGTATGGTGCAGGGGTTTTCAAGCCCCCGGGAAAAAAAACTTCCCCCCCCCATTTTTTGTGGTCCCCACACTATTCAAAAACAATCCCAAAAGAAAAAAGGGGAAAATAAATTTTAGAAAGCTACAAATTACGCTCAATGGTGACATTCAAAAGGGTTTGGGAAAACATTTTCCCCTCTCACCCATTCCCGGAAGCAGAAAATCTTCCCAAAATGCACCCCAAAAAGGGACCTGTTAGTCCCCCAAAAAAGGGTTTAGCAAAATGAAATAGTTTACAACCCTTTCTTAATCACTTATAAACCACAGTGGTGTAAATAATCCAAAGTGGGGAAAAAAACCCAAAGTAACTTTGCAAATTTCCCTTTTACGAAATTTAAAAGGGCCCGCTGACCAAAGGGTTTTGCCAATTGTGTCTTTTTAGGGCATTAAACAAGTTGCAAATGGCCCAAAAAATGGTTTTTTCCCAGTTTTAGAAAGCAAATAGGGTTTTTTTGATTAAAAACTTATGTTGTTTTTTCAAATTTTAGTGAGTATATATAACAAAAAGCTCCTATTTTCATATCCAGTGGACATAGACTGTACTGTCCACTTTATGTCAAGTTTAGGAACTCTTAAAAGGATCATTTACCAAATTAAGGAGAAGCACAGCATTGATGTGATTTAAAATAATTTGCCTATGTAGTTGCAAAGTTAACTTCGGTACTCTTACAATTCACCATTTTCTTTCACCATCTGTTTATTTTAATCGTCTCAATGGTGGGATTTTGAAGATTTCCCTGCATATGGTGCGTGTGACAGAAGCTTATTTTTTATTGTTTGTTTTATAAAACTAGTCCCTAAAGTTTTTCAGTCCCAACATGTTACCTCAAGGTGTTATGGGCTTATCAAGGGACAGAGATGGTTGTTTACATACAGATACAGAGTTAAAGGGGTGTTAGACATTTATGGCATGTTGATAGGATATGCCATAAATGTCTTCTAGATACAGCTTCTACCTTTGAGACCTGCTCCTATCTTGAGGATTGACCCTCTCAGTGCAGAACAGAGTAGGTCATTCTTGTGATGTGTTCTCCGAATTCCCTTTGAAATGAAGAGTGCTGTGCAAGTGCAAACTCCTCTGCATTCTGCAGGGAGACTTTTATTGCCTGTTCTTCAGGCAGTTCTTCAAGCCCATCTATTTTGAGAACGGGAGCTCAAATTCTCTCTGCACATAACTCTTCATTCATTTTAGTGTGAGTTCGAGTACACACTGCAAGAGTGACCTACTCTCTGTTCTGCATTGAAGCTTTCAGGGACCCATTCTTAAGATATGTGCAGGTCTAACGTCTGGGACCTGCACCTACTAGACATATATGGCATATCCTATCGATATGCCATAAATATCTGAGTTAGGAATGCCCCTTTAACAGTATATACACATGAATTTCCACTTTTCTTAATCAAGTACGATGAACACAAATGACGATAACAGCATCAAAAATACCAAACATGACTGGACAAATATGATCTAATAAGGTTATTGCTGATCAAGCTTTCAATTGAAGCTTAGGGTATGTTTGCGCTCTAATACGGGCGAGATGAGCGCCGATATTACGGAAATCCATAAAATAAAGAACTATGGATTTACGCATTTTTCCTTCCCCGATCGTAGAATACGTTGTATTGTACACGCGGGGAGTGACATGTCAATTATTTGCGGCGAATACACGATGGGAGTGATGAAAGTCAATGGGGCTGGCGGGCTGCCGCCCCCCCCCCCCTCCCGCCGTGCTGCGTGAGTTCTTGCATATTAGCGCTAGCTTCCGAAACACACGATGTACTGTGGCGCGTACTGTATGCGTCGCAGTACATCGTGTGAACATACCTTTACAAAAAACCTTTGGGCCATGTTGCAGAGTTGCTCTCTTATCTACATGGTCCTGGTTTTGTATTTAGGTGGCTTCATTGTGAGCCCTGCTTTGAGAAAAAACACATTGGCACCAAAAACTTTAGGGAAATGTGTAACTGATTATTTTTGTAAAATTTGAGTTTAAATTTTTATATACTACTGAATTAAAGACATATGTTTTAAGTGACCTCAGGACAGTGATCTATTTGTTTAAATACTTAGTCCATGGCTTTAAAGTTAACCGAGTCTTTTCAATGATTAAGGGGATTGTTTTATATAGAAATTTTGGACTATTTATTGTGTTGTGTATCACCACTATGTTTTAGAGTTTACACTCACTCTTCTTAATATTAATACAAAATGGAAAACCATTTTGTATCGACACAAGGAAGAAATAATACTAAAAATGTTTGGCATGCTTTTTCAGATTTTCAGCTGTGGAAATATCTTCCATTGAGCAACAAAAGAATATTGTGTACATACAATTCCAGAGCTGTACCTATCACACAATAGTGAATACATTTAGCATACATATATGTAGCTCTATGAAGCTTTAAGTAAATACATGAATAAATATGATTTACTTTTTGTCAGGTTCTTCTTGAATGCCTACATTGTTGAACAACCTTGAAAACATGTTAAAGTTGTCTGCTTTGTGTCAACCTATTTTCATACGCTGCTGTCTTGACATATTTATCTAGAGGTGGCTATACAGTACACATTAGATAGAAGTAGGTTGATGGACGAACAAATGTTGAACCAACATTTGCTGGAGAACTACTTCGCCAACAGCCACATGCATTTTAGCCCATAATGACCATTATAGTCATTCATACTGGTCATATATATTCAAGGACAACATGTGGAAGATGAGCAATCTATCACTATGGAATTTTCTTTCATGGATTGACAGACAATAACACTCATGTACTAGTGACTATCTGATGAAAATTTTAACCATGGGCAACTTCTTTAAACTATGACTGTCTGCTGCTGTTTGGCGAACACATTTTTATTGTTAAATGAATTATCTTGGCTTTTAAAATTGATGGCCTATCCTTAGGATTGGCAATTAATATTAGATTACTGGGGCTCTTACTCTCATCACCTCTGGGAATCTGTTGTATGAACTGAAGTCCTGCAGCCTCTTTATTGTTTACAATGCTTGTACAAACCAGCGCTATCCATATCATAGTGGCCGTGTTAGATACTACAGCTGTGTCCTATTCACTTTGTTGCAGTGTTTAACAAAGATACTGTGAACATATGGCGTGTGATAGTGCAAACTGATTTAAGCAATTTTCAAACTAATTTAAGCAATGAAGAGGTTGCATTTCTAGAGTGCAGTGGCCCCTTTTATCAGCTGATTATGGATTTGGTAAGTGTAGACCCTCCCACCATGATGGCCGTGTCTTAAAATAGACCATACATTTTTAAAGACTTTATAATCTTTTAAATTTCACTCAATAAGCAATTTTGGTTGAAATTGTCCATTTTGATTTTTAGATGTATGACCAGAGAAAACATTCACAGGTGTTATAAGTTCTATTTTCCTGTTTTTGTAGTATGAGCATTAAAGCTTTAATGGATCTATCATATCCTAAATATCAGCAGCACCCAACAGACACCATAGAATACTAATGGGGTCCATTGGGTTTCACTGTTGTATTTCTCATCTTCCCAAGAAAAATATTGCTGAATGCTGTGTTATTCTTCCCGTCAAATATGACAGAAGCCGTAGTAAAAGCTTGGAACACAACCCCCCACCTAGGTGTGAATAGAGTGTAAGATTGAGACAGAAACTGCTTGGGAACACACTCTTGGGTGCTATCACAGTGCAAAGACGCTGCTATAAATGTCTGTTTTTTTCAAGCTTTTTTTTTCAAAAACTGCAGCTGCCAAATGATGAATTAAAATCAGTTTGCAGATATGAAATTCACTACAAATGTTACGTTTTAAGTTGTAGCTTTTTTTCTTTAGGTGCTTTTTTATCTTATTTTGATAAGTGCCATTTTTTTTAAATGCAACATGCTACAACAATACCTTTTTTTTAAGCAGTTGTGGCATTTTTCTCCCTATATACCTCGTTTGTTATTTTCTATTAGTGCTGAATAAAAACAGCATGTGCGTTACTTTTTTATGCGTTTTTGTAGCATTTTTCTGTAATATGTAATGGGAAAAATGCACCAGAGGAAATGTATCAAAACACTACAAACCAAGACTCACTTTTTTTTTTCTTTTTACAAAAACAAATGCTACAAAGGCTGCATGAAAGAATGCAAGAAGCCTAAAAGGGAGAGGATGCAATTTTTAAAGAGATCTTGCATGATGTTTTTCGGCCAACAAAACAATACTAAGTGAGAAGAGAAAATACTGACCAAAATACATGTAAGGCATCTTTGGGGACGGAAGAAATGTAGTTAATCAAATTGCTACACATGTCCAATTGTCGCCATGATGTGTAGATCAAATTACTTTTCATGCCAATTCATATATGTGTAGTAAGACATCTTTAGCAACATCTGTGGAGGGGAACGATTAAGGAAACTTACTGGTCTTCTAGACCCCACCACTACTTTTTTGTATCATAATTAGAGATGGGCGAATTTCTCAAAAATTCGATTCGGTCACTCGATGAATTTTTCGACAAAATTCGTTTCGTTTCCAAATTACTTCGGCACGAATGCGTTGAAGAGCAGCTAATTTCCAGGTCTGCACTCAGAGCCTGCAGGGTGCTGTTGAACGTTTTGCCATGCTTAAATTATGCAGAGGGAGCTTGGTTTGGTCTTCATCAATGTTGTGTTTTAGTATGACACGCAGATGACTGCCGCGCTTTTATAATCGCATCACTATTAAAATTTCCCTGGGCACTTAAGAGGGCAAAACTGACCAAAAAACTCAAGCGGGGAATGTTGCCATGATTAAATTCATGCCAGGAAAGCTGGAAAAAAAAAGCAAGCTGAGAGCTAGGTGGCTAACATTAGTGGAAGAGTGTGGAGGGTGACCGCGGCAGACACACAGCATGAGGTCAGGCAGAGGCACAATGACATCTGGAGGTGGCCAAAACACGAGGAAGCCACAGAATGGAACAATGACTAGAGAGCGGGAGGTACGGCGGAGCAGCATGAGGTCAGGCAGTGGCACAATGACAATTCTGGAGGTGGCAAAACAGGAGGAAAGCACAGAAAATGGCACAATGACTGAGAGCGGGAGGTCACGGCGGCAGCAGCATGAGGTCAGGCAGTGGCACTATGACACAGTGTGGAGGACATGGCGCCAGCCACAGCTAGCAGCATGAGGTCAGACAGTGGCACAAATGACCACAGTGTGGATGTTCACGGCAACAGCAGCAGCAGCATGAGGTCATAGAGTGGCACAAATTGACAGAGTGTTGAGGTGCGGTGGGCAATACCAGCCCCTGGTAAATAGATGATTGGTAGCAGATGGGAGAAAACTGGCAGCAGATGTGTGGCAATCAGGTGGGGGGCGGGATCAGGAAGTGGCTGAGGCAGGTAGTTTGAACCAGACTGACGCCTAAGGCTTTGGTGTGTAGGAAATCCTGGCGATCCACGCCTGATTCATCTTGACCCAAGGGTCAGTCGTTCCACATTTTCCCATGGACAAGCGGGTTC
Source organism: Phyllomedusa bahiana (assembly GCA_025379985.1). NCBI lineage: Eukaryota > Metazoa > Chordata > Amphibia > Anura > Hylidae > Phyllomedusa > Phyllomedusa bahiana. The sequence continues at coordinate 20,890 of JAODAL010047845.1, read as the reverse complement.
TCTTGGGGTAACGATGGCCCCCGCCGCACTGAACACCGCCTCTAGTGCCTCACTACTGGCGGGCAGGACAGCTTCTCTCACTGCAAATCGGCAAGTTTTGGCCACACATCCAGTGTGGCTGCCAGTAGTCCAGAAGGATCTTCTAAACTGAGGTGGCAGAGTGCTGTCCAAGTAGGCCACAACCTGTTGGTTCGGGACTGCTCCAGTCCTGCTGCTGATGGCGATGCCCTCCTCCACTAGGGGGTGAAGGAAGCTGTCATCAGTACTCCAGACTTAGGTTACTACTGATGGAGCTGTAATGCTCTACCCCACACCTTACCACAGCAGCCGCTGGCAGTAGTACGTGAGCGCTGAGGAACCCCCAGTCAGGACCTGTCAGAGGAGGGACGATGCCGCACATAGGCATCGGCCAACTGATTACGGAGATTTCCCTATAGTATTTGAAGTTTGTCTTCCCTCTCAATAGCTGGGAACAAAGGCTTCCATTTTGGACTGGTAGCGAGGGTCCAAATAGGGTGGAGAGCCAGAAGTCATCATCTGCCGGATGCTGCTATTCGGCATGTCACTAGCCAGGCAAATAAGATGCTGCGGGCCATCTGCACAAGTGACGCCGAGGGGCTCCCTTGCCTCCATTTCCATCTATACTGCCATGGTGCTTGGGGGTCTTCTGCCTCATCTTCCTCATCCTCAATCCACCTCCTCCAGCTGCTCCTTGCTCCTCCTCTTCTTGTCCACCTGGGATAGACAATCCACTCATTTCACAGACAATGCTTCTGCTCCAATGTCCTCCTCCTCCATTCAGGTCCCCACCGGACTCATGTGGCCACGAGATGTAGGTCGCCATGTCTCCAGTACCCCTGCCAGACAAGATTTTTCAGCATCTGTTCCAGGACATGAAGCAGTGGAATGACGTTTATTCATCCGTAGTCCTGGCGGACTGACAAATATCGTTGCTTCCTCGAATGGCCTCAAAGAAACGCAGGTGTAAGCATGAGCTGCCTCTGTTTGACATCAAAGTTACAGAGGGGAGTACTTCGGTCTGCTGGATCATCAAAAAAATCGTTAATGGCCTTTCTCTGTTCATACAGTCGGTCCAACATATGCAGGCTGGAATTCCAGCGGGTGGAAACATAGCTATCAGAGTGTGTTGGGGGAGCCGTTCTGACCGACTGCAACTCGAGGAGGGTGTTCCTGGCTTTGTACGAATGGATTAAAGTGCATGCACAGTTTCCTGGACATTTTCAGGAATGTTCTGAGATGGTGGAAGACTTTCAGGAACCTTATCACAACCAGATTGAACCGTGCGCCATGCAGGGCGCATGGACCGATTTCCCTCCTCAGTGCAGATGGACACCATGTTCTCCTATTCCGTCCACCCTGGTTCGATTTGCAGTTGGCGCGGAGAAAAGCCACAAATCGATTTTCTTGCTGCTGAGCGGAGCAGTTCCTTCCCCTGTGTGGATCGTTTCGCCGAGGCAAGCAGGTGTAGAACTGCGTGACTCCGCGTGCCATACACATGTGGTATGATGGAGCAGTACCTTGTGGAGGCTGAGATGGTGGTTTGGTGGTGGAGGGAGGAGGAGGCGGGGACAATGGCGCAGCAGCCGCAGTTTGGACAGGGAGGAGAAAGCGGCGTCTCTGTCCAAGTTGTTGTGTGCCTTGGGCTGGAAATCACATTCAATAGTGGTGCCATTAAAGGACCTGATACTGGCCTGACCGTAGTTACAGCTCCCAGCGTCCGAGATGCGTGCATTTGGAATAAATCCGTAAGCTCAAGGAATGGCCCATTTCTGTTCTACATATTTATGAAAGCGCTGGTACTGCCTTTTTGGAAAAGAAATTACGGCCTTGGAACTCTCCATCTCGGCTCGGCACAAGCATTAGTTCTCTGAACGGTGCAGAGTCCACCATTTGGAAAGGGAGGGACTTGCAGTACCAACAACTTGGACAGCGAGCACGGTCAGCTGCTGCAACTTAGGATGGTTGGACGGCATACTGTTGTCTCTTTGCAATCGCCTCGCTGGAACGACTGCTGGCGCCATGAGTAGCGAGGAGCAGGAGCATCTGGACCGGGAGTGATGTCAAGAGAGAACGGCTCCCTTCTGCAGAGGTGGTGGAGCCTTGACTGGCTGGCATGGCATGCGTGCACTGGGCGCTGCTGCTGTTTGCTGCGCGGCAGGATGGACCACCACCTCTGAGGCCACGTTCTCAAGGCCACGGATGGTGACGCTGCATGTGTTGACGCAGGGCATGGTGCCATCGTTAGCTCCCTGGCCACGCTTCACTTTTCTGCCCACAGATTCTACATATCCCCTATTCGGCTCCCCGGTGTCAAAGAAAAAGAATGCCCCCCGCCCCCGACTATGGATTTTCCGCAACGTCCCCCTGGTGACTATGCCCCCGCGCCTCGCTGAGCCTCTGTGCTGCTACTTTTTTGGCCCTGCGAAGGGGGTTTTTTACCCCGTGGCCGTTTGGTTTTTCCCCCGCCCCTCACATGTTTGCTTTCCTGCTGACCCCGGGCCCACCGCCCCATTGCTGGCTGGCTGCTGCCTGACGTGCAAGCTGACCCCCTTTCTCCTGAGATGTGAAGCCCTTGCCTCCCCGGTCCCAAAGTGCGGTCGGTTACATATTCTATTTGTGTTTCATCGTCATGCTGTCCTCATCCCCGGTCTTGGTATCCCGGGGCTGCCTCTACAACATGACCCCCCATCCCATTTCCCCCTTATACTTTGCCCTACTGAAAGAAGCAGGGATTTTGGGCCCCATTTCTTCGTTGCAAGTGCTGTGCTCCCCTCCTCAAATTGTTTTTCCTCACTATTTAGTGGCGTGGCCCAGCCACTAGTGATCTTGGCTGAGGGAACCGGTGGGCAGAGGGGGCTGGGCGGGTGAGGGGCTGACCGCCCCGGGCCATGCAACAAATGGTTGTGTCGAGGTTCCCCGATCTTGGTGGGGTTGTCAGGTCATTGGAGGAAGAGGATCCCTAGTAAACCAATCAAGAACCCTTTGGGGTTGCTGAACAAACACGGCCGCTGAGACAGCGGCAGTTGTGGCCTCACCGAGTGCCCCCGCTCGACGTCCCTTGCTGTGCTGCGACGGGGCCCTTTTCCCAGGAATGTTGTGCCACTGCCACTCGCAGGGCAGAGCTGCCCCCTCTCTGTTGATTTTACTTTTTTGTTCTAAATTTACGACACTGTTTGATGATGATATCTGATATGAAAAATATACACCCTTTTTTTGACCCCAAATAAACCCCCAGTAAAAGTTTGGGGTAACCCTTGGATAAAAATTGCGCTCCACAAATGGAGGAAAAATTTACTTGTATGTGTGTTTAAAACACTGTGTTTTTTTACAAAATGAAAAAGCACAAACGGGTTTAAATTAACCTTGGGCATGAATTAGGCTAAGGAAAAAATGTGTATATTTTGGGTTGAAAAAGGGGTTTATTTTTGTCCAACCAAAAAACAAGTTAAATTAAACCCCCTGGATGTAAATTGCGCCAAAAAATTTGAGCCCACAAAATTTTGTTTGTAGCGTGTTACAATTGCGTGTTTTCTATGCCAAAAACAAGAGATACAGTTGTAGTTAACCTTTGCTTGGGAATTGGCTACAGGAAAAAATTTATTTTTTTGCGTTAAAAAAAAAGAGGGTTTATTTTTGTCGAACCAGTAGTGTTGAGCGATTGGTTGGCTATCGAGATGATCGATATCGTGTCGGGCTATCGTAAGGTTTTTCGTAGTGAGCATCGATTATGAGCGATTACCTTTAAAAAGTCTATGGGGAGAAACACCTTTAAATTCACCCAAAAAAAAGGCTGGAGGGGAAACTGAAATTAACATCCCCCAAAAGTTCAAATGGATACGTGTACATCTTTGGGAACAACTTAGGTTATAAAGTCAAGAAAAAAAAATCCGACCTTCATATCCCTGTCTTTTACCACATGACCCTTAAAACCTGCATCACACAAATTTTAAAAATGCCCGAAGCAGTATGATTTGAAAATCATGTTACTTGAACTGGCATTTGAATATCCCCGTCCCGGAAGCAGCATGAGCCCCAAACCTGCGACCCCCCCTTTAAAAAAAATGCCGCAAAAAGGGGCTTTTCCCCATTTTAGTTGAATGGAATTATGCCCGTCCGTACGCAGAATGACCATTAAAACCCGTCTGTCCCAGTTTAAAAAATGCCAGAAAAAAAGGGGTCTTTTTAACCCCCTTTTAGTTGAACTGGGGCATATACTTCCCTGTCCTGGGCCCAGTATGGGCCATTAAACTGTTGACCCCGATTTAAAAAAATGCCGGGAAAAAGGGGTCTTTCAACCCCCATTTTAGTTGAAGGACATTGTAGAAATGTCCGTGCCACAACATGACAGGGCCGGGTTACAGTGGGTTGCGGTGAGAGCCGGCGGCGTCCGTCATCTATTAACACAAGGTTTAAATGCCCCGATGACGCAAAAAACTACAAAACTACACTTAAACTCTGGGGTGATAGTAGCAGCAGCAGGGTTTTTTGGCCCTTATGTGATGGGAAAAGATGGCAGGTGCCCTTTAATTTAAAGAGCAAATGCTCTAGGTCCCAAATTAACCGCATGCAAAAAAACCACATTATAAAACATGGGAAGATGCTAAAATGCAACAATACCTGATTAGAATTGCTATGGGTAAAGCGATTACGAGGGGAACGCCCCCTGTACAGATACACCCTGCTGGGTATCAGCTTATAACCCAAAACAAAAAAAAAAAGTTTGTGGGGGAACCCCGCATTAGAAGGTGCACTGCACAAAATACTTGTACCCTAAGCTCCCCGTATTTTTGGGCAAAAAGTAAAAAAATGCTGGGAAAAAATATCAAATTTTGAGGTATTGTTGATACAGGTACAGTAACCAACTCGCAAGCAACGGAAAAAGGGTCCTCATGTCTTTCGAGTCCCCACGCTATCAACAAAAAAAAAAACCCAAAAATGGGACAAATTTACCAAAAAAAATACAAAGTACACTTACAGCCAAGGCTGATAGATACCCGCGCAGGTTTATGGCCCCTTTTGCTGCATGGGAAAAAAATGGGGTGCCCTTAATTAATGGAAAAAGCTCTAGGGCCCAAACACCCGATGCAAAAAAAAACCCTTATAAAATGGGAAGATGTAAAAAAAAACAATACCTGATGAGGGTTGCATATGGATAACGAAAGAGGGGGAAGCCATTGTACAGATACCTTTCTGGGTTTGTTATTCCCCACAAACAAAAAAAAAAAATTTTGGGGAAGCCCCCCAGCACTTAGAAGGTGCACTGAAAAACTTGTACCCCTAAGCCCCCAGTTTTTTGGGGGCAAAAAAAACATGTGGGAAAAAATATCAAATTATGAGGTATTATTTGATCAGTGCTACAGGGTACAAGTATTTTGTGCAGTGCACCTTCTAATTTGCGGGGCGGCTTCCCCAAAAATTTTTTTTTTTTTTTTTTGTGGGTGTAAAAGCTGTAACCCAGCATGGTGTATTGTACAGATGGCGTTCCCTCTGTATCATTTTATCCTATGCAATTCTCATCGGGTTTTGTTGCATTTTTGCAGTTTCCCCATGTGTTAAAAATGTGGTTTTTTGCATGCTGGTGTGAATTGGGTACTAGAGATTTGTTTTAAATTTAAACGGCACTGCCTCTTTCCCATGAGAAAGGGCCATAGAGCCTGCTGTGGTATCTATCACCATGAGTTTTTGTGTATTTTGTAGTTTTTTGGTAAATTTGCCCCCTTTTTGTTTTTTTGTTTTTTCCCTGATGAGCAGCAACAAAAAAGTTGTAAAGCAGAGTGGGAAAGGGGAAGTGTGGAACTCCACCCTTTCCTCGTACACAGTCAAGACTGGGTAGCGCTTGCCCTCCGTATGAGTGCGGCCCAATTGAGTTCATTTGGGAAATTGGGGGTTTAACTCCTGTTACACCAGGTGCCCTTTTGTTTGGGCTTTTTTTTTCTCATTTTACTCAAGGCTGGAGGAATTGTTCTGTACTTTGTTCTTGTCTTTGCCCCATTTTCCAGTCTCTAAATAACCTACAATCTGGTAATTTTCCCCGTCCTCCTTGTACAATTCAGGGGAATTTTTTTCCCAGCTATTTTGTACATGCAAGTTTTTAGTATTTTAAATTCTAGAAAAAACATTTTTAAAATAGGAGGGATCCACCATGTCTTGGTTCTCTTTTTTTCATTTTTTTAAATGGGTTGTTAAATAAGGGTTTGATAGCTAGTTAAAGATCTTGCAAAACAAGTCATTTTGCAATTGTGTCCATTAACAGTGTCCTACTTTTCCCTTTTTCTGACAGCACCATCACCCTTGACCCACTCTTGACAATTGTGAGAACAAATGTCTTTTGAAAAAAAACTTTTTTAGAATAGGCCCTTTTGTATAGCTGCATGTCAAGCAAAATGCCCCCAAAAATTAAAAAGCTTGACCCTGAGCCACTTTGGACAATTGTGAAGAAAAAAAATGTCTGTTAGAAAAAAACATTTTTTAGAATGGGACCTGTAGTGTACTCCCATGCACGCAAAATGCCCCCAAAAATTAAAAAGCATGACCTTGGCCACTTTGGACAATTGTGAAAAAAAAATGTATTTTAGAAAAAAAATTTTTTTTTTAAAATTAGGCCCTGTGTATTGTTGCATTTCAGAAAGCTGACCAAAAATTTAAAAAATGATTCTCACCCACTGTTAAAAATTGTGGGGGAGAATCCCATTAGAACCCCACATTTCTTTTCCCAAAGGCCCATGATTATTGCTTTTATCTCAAGCAAAACATGCCCCCAAAAAAATTATAAATATGCTTTCAGCCACTGTTAAAAATTGTGAGGGGAAATCCCCACTTAGAAGCCAATTTTGTTCCAAAGGCCCATGATTTTTGTGATCTCACAGCTAATGCCCCAAAAAAAATTATAAATATGACTTTCAGCCATATTAAAAATTGTGAGGGAGAAATGCCCTTAAAAGCCATTTTGTTCAAAGGACCATAATTATAGCTGTATTCCACAGAAACTGACCTCAAAACCATTGAAAATGGGAAAAACTTCTTAAGATAAAGTGAGTAAAGGGAATACGGTGTTGTCTTAAACCTTGCTGTCTTTTACAGTCTCCTCACGCAAAAGAGAAAAAAAAGAGGAAAAGAGAAAAAAAATTGCAGTAAAAAAATGATCTTTTAAAAAAAAAGTTTTCAAGAGGCCTTTTTTTGAAAAGGAATGTGAAGTAGCCCGGAATAATCGGTGACCTCGGAAATTTGGGGGCCACAACATCATCGAGATCCATGTGTTTATCTTGATAAAAGTCAAAGGGTCCACTTTTTTTGGGGAAAGCGGATGGGTTTGTCTGTAAGACTCCCCAGCGTGCTAAAGGTCCCGCTCGATTGACGCTGGCTGTGGGCAGGACAAACCTATGGGTGACGACCCGCCGGGCCTTGTCCATTTTGGATCCCCAGAAGTTATTGGGTCCGGAACAATGCAAAAGCCTCGGTGTTTAGAGCAGAAGTCGTGCACCCTGATCTTAAGCTGATCTTTTGGGGGGATGTGGCCTGCATTGATGCTTTGGTGAGGGGGTAAACAAGATTGCCGAGGTCACCCATTAGGCTTCCGCCACCTTGCCTGCTGCTGCCGCTACGCCTACTTGGCACTTCTGCTGTCAGTGCTGAGTTGTTCCACCGTGACATTTTGGGGGCGTGAAGGAGCAACAGATGTCTCCCGTTGATCAAACGCGGTCTCCATTTCTGTTTTCTCTTATTTGGGTGGGTGGAAGGAAAGTGTGAGTTTAGTTTTGTACCGGGGATACAGGAGGGGGGCACCAGTAACTGTTGTTCATTTTGATGGCCTTTAAAGCGAGGATAGTTGGAGGAAATGGAGCATCCAAAACTCATGTGAGAGATGGAGCCTTGATTTCCCCAACCTCGGGTAAGGGGGCCTAGCAAAATGATTTTCCCATCTTCCTCCTTGCCTCAAATTCGGCCAAATCTTTCCAAGGGAGGGACTGGTAAATCGGTGTCTAGGAATACCTCCTCCCCCTCCTCCCCCGTGCCCCGGACGCTTCAACCAGCCCTGACTTGCCTGAGATGATGCACCCTGAGACGATGCGCACCTTTTTATAGTTGGGCCCGAACCCCTGCCCAATGGGAAGACGTGAAAAATTTTGAAACTGTCGGGGCCCTTTTGGATTTTCGGAGAGAGAGGGTCCGTGTCCGATCTGTGTCCGTCTCCTCCTCGTCGCTGGGGGGGACCCGTTGTTTCAGAGTGTCCAACGATGTTCCCGAACTAAATCACCACAATGTCATGTGACAAAGGGGATTTCCGCACTGACCATTTTGGGGGCTTCTTCAAAATGGCAAGGATGGGGCAGAACTCTTTCACCTGCCTCACTCTGGTGGTTCAACACCCCGAGGTCCGCACCGCTGCTTGTAGGCCATGTGTCACTTCGTATGCGTAATGGCTTGCGGCTGCCCCAATCGCTGGGGCACGTGGGGGTGGATTCCGGTGTTGCCCCCGTCAACAAGAGGGTTGTGGGGAGGCCGAGCTGCGCGCAACGAGCCAGGCGGGGGGAAGCAGGGTGCGAACGGCGGAAGTGCGAACTCGGACCCCGAGCCTTCTTCGCAGGCAGTCCGACCCGGGTGCTCTTTGAAATTTTGGAGACAAGGTTAGGGGCATGTGCAGGGAAAAGGGTTGCACCAGCCCAACCCATCTTTAAAGGGGGGCCCGAGATTTCGCCCCTTTTTCGCACACCACCCTTGCCTGGCACAGGTTCTTTCACCCCGCCGCGCTCGGTCTCCTTTCTTAGAGCCGTCCACAGCTCCTGACCTGTGTGTGGACGGTCTCCAAGGAGATTAATTTCAAAAACGGCTTTTTGTCTTGGGCCCTGATGCCACCAGAGAACCTTGGGGGAAAGAGCCCCCGCACCATCCCCGCGGTTTTTAAGAGCGTGGCCGGCCTGAGAGCCCCCCGTCACCCCAGAGACATCCCCCCAGATACCCCGTGGCTGTACAGAGTTTTTTACGGCTTGGGCCCTCTTACTAGTCCATGTGTCGGTGGTGAGATGGACTTTTTTGGACACAGATGCAGACAACGCGCTTGAAATTTTGTGACACGTGGCTGGCAGGGCAGGGACAGCTTTTTGGCAAAGAAAAAACTGCTCGGATTGGGATTGGGGGGAGGCGAGGGCATACGTGGCGGAAAAACCCCTTTTGTCCCAGACGGAAAGGCAAATTTCCCAAAGGCCCAAAAACCTGGCAAGCCGACTTCAGGGTTTTGGCTTTGGGATGGTTTGGGTTAAAGTGTTTCTTTGCTCCCCAAACCTGGAAGACAAAAGGCTGGTGCTAGATGGCCCCTTGATCGAGAGACATGGGCAGTGAGGAACGCTTGGGGGGCGGAGGGGGGAGACAGAGGTTGTGACAATGGTTTGGAGGCCCGGCGTCGGTCGGGCCCTTTTTTGGCCAAGTGTTCCTCCATTTAAATCATGCTTCGCTGCATGGATAGATTTTTGGTGGGATTAACCATTTAAGGGTTTCTTGCCTTACTTATGCGTTTAGGGAAAGGGGCATATGACATCGCTGGGTGAATCAGAGGCTTGCTCAAAAAAGGCCGGGCTTTAAAGGGTCCTGGCCCTTTTTGACGGCGATAAGCGGGAGGGGGTTTCGTGACCGTGGCTGGGGGAATCATAGCAGCGGACTTCTGCGCCCCCTCCCTTTTTTGGGCGGGGACCCGACTGACACTACCCCATCTTTTCCTCCCCCCAGTGAGAAGCGTCGCAAAGCAAATTCTGCTGAAAATACCCCCTTGGATCCGCAATGTCGTCTCATCTCAACACAGGTGATTTGGGTCGTCCTGTTTTCTGCACCAAAGCGCGGGTAAAGAAAGGGGGGCACTGCAAGGCTTCCCGACCGCCGGGTTTTTTGTGATTGACCGGTTTCCTTCACCTCCTCTGATGGCATACTAATGGGGGTGAGGGGATGGATGATGCTGGACGACATTGTGGCCTTGACTGCGAGGCGAGGAGGTAAGACTGCTAGATGCGGGTTCTTAACCCACTGAAGGACAGATTGGCGACGATTTTTCGTTATTGATTCACAGGGCCCGACCCCGCGATGAAGGCCCGACGGTCCTGCAATGCGATCCGCTGGCTGTTGTTTTTGCCCGCACTGGAAGGAGCACATCTCTGTACCTCTACCTCCCTGTGCTACCCCCCCCTTTGCCCTTACCACCTGCATTCCGCTCCATGTTAGAAATTAAAATTTGAGAAGGTAGGAAAAGTTTTGGGAAAGTTCTATTTAAAAGTGGTAAATCACAGCTATTCTCAAACCCCTAATCAAAACAAATTGTGGATTAAATTTAATGCAAGGTTCTATCAACAAAACTGGCTGGGCAAAAGTCCAAAAAACATTATCGTTATGTTTTTGGGTTTAAAAAACGGTATTTTTTGCACCCTTTTAAATTTACCCGGGTGAATATGAATTTCTGTTTAAGATTTACGTGGATGCTGCGTCAATGAACAAATGGGTGTCAAAAATCAAAAAACAATAGTTTTGTTTTGGTTTTTAAACGGGGGATTTTTTTAAGACGGTTTTTTGGCAACAAAAATGTGGACTACAAGATTTTTGGGGTTGTAATTTAACCAAGGTGGATATATCAACTCACAGGGTATTGGGTAAAAATTTTAAATAAAAATATTGAAATGTATACTGATAATAAAAATGGGGTTTTGCACCTAACAAGAGACCTGCAGTTACTGAAATGATGTGTATCCAATATAATTCAGGCTCCCCAAATATCAGGAAATATTTCAATAAAAAAACTGTTATAATAAAGATTTTCCCACTACAATGTCTACATAATTTTTGGGTGAACTTTATCCATGTTCTTTATAAAAGGCTTTGTCTGTTTTGCCCCGCGGGCGCCCCCCCCTTGCCCCCCCCGCCTAAATTTACACGGGGTGCTGCTTTAAAATTTCAGCTAACTACAAAAATCTTCAAATTTAAAAATCTCAAAATTTGGAAGGATCCACTAATAGTGGGTTTCTCTGTGCAAAAAATAGACTATTTCGCTGAGCTTTTTTGGCACAGGCAGAGCGCAGGTCCTTCCCTTGAACGCTGAGAGACATTGAGGGAAACAGGAAAGTGTTCTATGTAAAACAGGGTATTGATTTTTCCCAATCGAACCATACACATCCCAGTCATGAGTCGCACCAATCTCACCCTTTTTCTGAAATCTGATTTGCGGCCCCCAAAAATTACGGAAAGGCCAAAAAAGGCGCGATTTAATAGAGATGCTCGTTTTTAAACCCTTAAATTTATGCTGATCGGAAATTTCAATCCCATAAAAACTAATTTGTTTTTTTTTTTTTTTTAAAGGGCCCAAAAAATTGAGCCCACAAATGTGCTTTTAGGTGTTACAAATTTCATGTTTTTTAACCACAAAAACAAGTACAGTTGTAAAACCTTTGCTTGGAATTAGGCTCAGGAAAAAATTTAATATTTTGGCATTTAAAAGAGGGGTTTTTTGGGGCAGCACAAGAAAACAAAGCTTTAATTAACCCCTGGATGAAATTGCGCAATAGAATTGGCAGAAAAAAGAAGTGGATTTGATTTTAAAAAAGCTTTTTTTAAAAGATACAACAGGAAAATGGTTTAAACCCCCTTTGGATATTGAATGTATATGCAGCTGCAGTGGACACACATGGATTTAGACCAATACCCAAAAAATTGAAATAGAACTTTAAGAGAACAATCTTGAAAATTTGAGACACCCAAGAAACGCTATATAAAAATCAATTATTCAGTAAGAGCTATCAGCCGCGCAGCACCTTCCCTGATGAGCACAGTGAGAGGAGTGTGAGCTCCCCGTTCGCGCCGGACTTATAAGTGCGGTGCGTCACAGAATCCCCCGGTCTCGATTTGGGTTCACCTCTGCACATGTCATGCAGGCTATGCCCTTCTTCCTCCCAGAGGTGCTTTGCCTCATGTAGCGCCATTGTGCTCGCAGCCATTTTATCAATCAAAAGCACACTTCGTTCACCCCATGTACCAAATTCGACTTCGTTCGAACCGAAGTTTTCCTTAAATTCTAAACGAATTCCACTTCGTTAGAATCGATTCGCCCATCTCTAATCATAATGTACAATTCATGTTAAATTTTAAAGTTGAACCAGACATTCTAAAAAAATCTTTGCAGATTAGAAATAAGCTTTCTGGATGTTTGAATTTGAGAGTAAACCTTTTGGATGTTAAAGGTTGATGTTAGTTTCTATTTTCAAAGTTTGAGAAACATAACCAATTACATTAACCTGTAATGAAAAAGGCCCTTTTGGTTATTAAGACAGCAATGGAAATCTCAGATAATCACAAGTGGCTGAAAACTGCTTCATGATGCTTATGACTTTACATTTAACAGATGTCCTGTAGGCTTCTTTGTTCCTACCCAACAGCAAATAGGTATAATTGAGCTTTAAAAGATTCTTCATTGTTCAACTGTAGCAGCGCCACAAACTGAAATAAATTTGCTCGTATTAAAGTTTTAAGCACAGTAGTACGACAACACTTGTGCTATTAGATTTAAACAATATACACATTCTACATAATAGCAAAGAGCATGACCCATAAAGTATAAGTAGGTAATATAATTGATAAACAGAACACTCCACATCAAATATATTTGTTGCTTTTAAGTATCATAAGCCAAGGTTTAAGTATATCAGGAATTCTAATAATGAACAATAAAATAACTACACTAATGTCACTAAAGTTCTACATGCTCAATAAAGCAAAGGGTACTTCTCCTTGAGATGAGGAATATAAAGCAATGCATAGATTCTACGATAATGGGGAGAGTGCAGAGATCAACTCAATCCACCACACACCTAATACACTAAACAAGCATGGGAGAGTTTAGCTGCTAGTAGTGACGTCACCAAGGCAAGCTACAGAAGCTCCATCAGCACCAAATGATCCTCCTACTTACTACAACAAACATAATTTCTTTCCTCAAGGATCATATTAAAGGTTTCTTTTGGGTAAGTTCATATGATTTTAACATGGCATTTCACGTGATTCCACATCAAAATTCTTCTGCAAACTGACCTTCATTAATTTCAAAAGCCAATCCAAATCTGAATTTTTTCATACCATGGATTTAAAATCACATTCCGCTCAGCAGACATAAAATGGGTAAACTTCAAATCCAAGGTATCGTCTTGTACCGATAGGAAAAACCTTATGTGTGTACATACCTTATATTATTACAACTTACACCTATTACAAGTTTACTACCGATTATTTACTTTGTGAAGCCATGCTTACTTGGCATCCGAGCCTTCTTCATGAACCACACAGCTCTCATCCTGAAAATGGTCGCTGTTGGGGGAACCTGTAACCAGACATTGAAAGTTCTGCATCTAGGAAATTAACACATACTCAATGTTTTTCAATGAAAGCCCTGGGTGGAGGTGTAAAATCGCATGTCCCTCGTTTTTTAGGATTGGATGGTTGTACAGTCTGTAGGGAAGGCTTTGGGGACACAGGTAACTTAGTGCTGAATGTCTTATACGTTTATATTAGTAATCTGCATATATTTGTGTTTCCAACATACTTGCTATAATGAATATATTATTAATTTTATCTGAAATCTGGAATATCTGTATTACAGTGCTGTGTGTTTGTATAGCTATACAGGCAGTCCCCGGGTTACGAACCGGATAGGGACTGTAGGTTTGTTCTTAAATTGAATTTGTATGTAAGTCAGAACAGGTATATGCGTTAAATGTAACTCCAGCACAAAAGGGCTTTTTTTTTTTTAGTTCTGGGTAGTGTAAGGAAAGGTTTTTACATTTGTTTTTTCGGTCTGTGCCACTGTTGAGAAGATTTCACCTGATGTGCTGTTGTGGCATGCTGGAACTTGTCATTCCACAGCTACTATGTGCTGTGGAACATGGAACTACAAGTGACAGCATGCCCCATAAGTCCATATTTATGTCCGCAAATACATCCGGATTTTCCATTGGTTTCAATGCTAAGCTAATTGTAAATTATTTTAGCCTGATTTGGTGATGTATTTGCGGACGTAAATATGTCCGTAAATACAACCCTAACTAAGCCCTGGGAACATAGAAATCCTGCTTGGAGGACCACAGGTCCCATCAAGACCTGTGCTGTGCTGGCCCTTGCTGTATATACTAAATAGAATACAAGGTGAAATAAGCAAAAATACATTTTTGCTCTTCACTAACATGCTTATTGATTTTTCGCTCATTTCCAGCCTGTCTCTAAACTTAATAAATGTTAGGCGCATTCCTTCTGCGCCTAAGTTCTGCAATGCACCTCACACATGGGCGAGGCGCAGGGAACTTTCCGCCAGCATTTATGAGCGCACTTCGGGCGCCGACATAAATGAGGCGCAGCTGTCACACAAAAAAACGTGAAAACGGGCGCCTCGACGCGCCGATCTTCATACATGTCGCCCTAAGGGTATGTACACAAGCAGGTTTTTTAATACGTTTTCGGGTACATTTTACATACTAAAGAACGGGCCCCAAAATGTTTTCAACAATGTTACGTGTGCTTTGACATTGAAAGCAATGTAAAACCCGCATTGTCGTTGAGACGATACGTGTTTTACATGCATCTTTCGGATGCATAAAATGAATCAGATCAAATAATTGACATGTTAATTCTTCAGCCGTTTTACGCAGCAGATACCCTATTTAAAACTCTAGGGTGCATTTCTGCTGCACAGTAAAATGCATCCAAACCTGCACCAAACTTTGGTACGTGTTTAGATACATTTTACACAGCATTTATCAATCCCTGTTTAAACACTCAGATTAAAAGGGTATTTCCATTTCATTCATTAGCTTTAAACATGTGGTATAAGGTAAATAACCCCTAAGCACACCATGACAAAATATACAGGTAAGAATAAAAACTAATAAATATTAAACGTTTACAACAACCCCCTTTTACCGTTTGACAAAAAGTCAATTAATAAGTTACACACAATTGCCTGATTTATTGACATAAGTTATAATTTACCCCACACGTAAACACCATACAATAAAAAGAATTCCTAACACCAATTTTTTTTTTTTTTTTGTGGTCATTTTGTGTCCCCCAAAAAAATTGGAATAAAAACTGACAAAAGTGGCATGTATCCCAAAGTAGTATCAATAAAAATTACACTTCAACCCAAAATGCACCCTCACTCAGGTCCATAGGTGGAAAAACAAAGAAAGGTTGCCAAAAATGGTGCTGTAGAGAAAATTTAACAGAAAGGGTATTTTATTTTTTTCAAAAGTACTAAAACAAAAGAAACTCTACACGTTTTCTATCACTGGAATCATACCAACCTGAAAACTACAGATAACAGAATGATATAAATATCATTTATACTGAAAAGTGAACACCATAAAAATGAAACCCTCCTCAAAAATGGCACAATTGTTTTTTTTTTTTACATTCCACCTCACTTAGAATTTTTTTGTTATCCAGTACATATGGTACAGTCAATGAAACCATTAAAACATACATTTTGTCCCGGAAAAAACAAGCCCTCGTATGTCTATGTAGATAGAAAAATTTAAAAGTTCTGGCTTTTAGAAGGCGGGAAAGAAATAAAAGCATATGATGAAAAGAAAAATGTCTGGTCCTTAAAGGAATAAATACTTTTAATAGATATACTGCTGTTCTGATTTTGCTTTCCTTTAGGGCTAGAACATTTCTCTCTTGTTGGTCTACACAAGCTTCCCTAGCTCTTACCTACTGACCACCTATTTCTGTTCTAGCAGCCCTAGACAACCATGGTGATGTCACTCCCTGCTGTGTGTTATCAGTAGCACAGGAGCTTGTTTATGTTACTGACAAATTTTAACCCTTTAGAGCTCTGTAGCCTTCTGCCCTGCTCTTTCAACCTTTCTATTAGCGACAACATTCTAACAGGCTCAGCTAGGAATATCAGAGCTGATGTGCCAATCACTGCTGTTGAACTATCCATAGCCTAACCAGGAAGTGAGATCCTAAGCCTGGCTGCAAAGAGCAGGCTTTGTGAAACCATATGGTGAGAACCACCCCTTTAAGGTTGAATTGGACTTTGACTGGAATCCAAAATGCAGCACTAAATCTCATTATAATTCACCTCTGTGTAAGTTCACTGCGTATTTCATCCTGCTACACTAAAAAAGATTAATTCTGGTGTTAAAATTCTCGACAAATCCTTAACAGAATGAGCAGGAAAGAGCATTCACATATTTCTATGTGGGAAATATCTGCAGAATGTCGAAGAGATTTGCAAAATCTCATGCACTTTTCTGGTACTGTAACCTGCTGCGGTTTTTAATGGCATAAATACATAGCTAAATTCTGCAGAAATTCAGTCCTGTGTGGATTCACCATTGCTGGAATATGCTGGTGGCTCTCGAAGGTAATAGCAGCAACAGACTCCAAATCGACACAGCAAGGTTTAATCCGGAGAGAATTTCATTTTTCTTCGCAGCAATCACAATGCACCAAAGAAAGGATGACGTTTAAAATGAGTCTGCTAAATCCTCTCTGAAACTGATCAATGCATGAGGAAAAGGTTGCCTGTAGTCATTAAAGAATTGAATCCAGACCAATTGTTTTTTTTCTCTTTGCATTGAAAATATGTGGGGACTAGGAAGCATTGATTCAGTCTTCTGGTAGGTTACAAATTAATTTGCTATATTTAGTTCATCACACAAGGGATGGCATGAGCAATTGGCAGAAGGACCTCAAGTCTTTGTATGGTACTACGTAGATTTACAGTTTTCTCACCTTGGCATCACTCCCCCTTGATGAGTCATTCCTCATAGAGGAGCATTGCGTAAATAATGTTGGTGTCTGAATAGTCAATGAAAAAAAAGCCAAAAAAAGGTACATTTTTAGATAATGTGCACTTTCCAAGGACACAATGTAATTGAATTGGTGGAAGAAAAAAAAATCATTTCAATCTCATTCAGCTGCAATGTGTTGTTCTGTTAAATAAATTAAAAATGTCTATCACGGTAATTGAAAAATAAATATTCTAGATAAGCTCTCACAATACACCAAGTGTAATAAACATTTAAGCCTGTTTAACTTGCTATCTGTAATAGGTATAGTATATTGTAAAACAATTTGCTTTAAGTTGCGGCAGGCTGCTTGCTGAACAGATTGGATTCACTTAACTACTGTTGATTTTCTTGAAGGTTGCGGTAATGTTATAGAACTTGGCTTCCCATAGAGTTGCATTACAATAAACGTGATTTGACTCTGCCCATCCAAAAGCATTTTGTGAAAAAAACGTAAGCATAGGTGCACACTGGCAAGGCAATAACAGACATCTATTCCAAATATCAGTGGCAAACTAAAAACTAAGTAAAACATCAAAGGCATATAGGAATTTTTGAAATGCATTACTGCTAATTTAAATATGAAACCTGGGATTTTTAGTTCACAAGTTTGATCAAAAATGTTTAAGCTCCCCTCCCAATTGCGTCAAGGGATCCCGCACAGGTAATTCCTAACACTAAAATGTTACTCTCTAGGAGCCTGTTCAGACTACAACATCTCAAGGAGTGAAAAAGAACTTGCTACTGTATAAACCTGCACTGGTTTAAAAGAGGTAGGCGGAGTGCAATGAGCCAATGAGGCTGCCACTCCTCATACAGACTACAAAAAAGTTTATTTGACTCTACACATCCAAAAGCAGGGTTATACAGTAGCAAGTTCTTTTCACTCCCTGAGATGTTGTAGTCTGAACAGGCTCCTAGAGAGGTAACATTTTAGTGTTAGGAACTCACCTCTGCTGGGATCTCCTTGACGCAATTGGGAGGTGAGCTTAAACATTTTTGATCAAAACTGTGAACTAAAAATCCCAGGTTTTCATATTTCATTAGCAGTAATGCATTATCAAAAATTCCTATATGCCTTTGATGTTTTAATTAGTTTTTAGTGTGCCACTGATATTTGGAATAGCTAGATTTGCATTAGGTGGTAATTTTACATTACATTGATATCACATTAAAGGCAAATGTACCTTAAAGATTTAAAAAATAAAATATTGTTACATAACATTTTTTTTCATGTCCAGCAGCTTTACCTCCTTATTTGTAACCCTAATGTAGATGTTTCATAAAGACGACTTAATGAATGGTACCTCAGTCAGTTGATTCAGAGGTCCATGTCAATTAGTTAGCATCATTAAGGGCAACTTTGGCCACAACAGAGGAAATGCAGCATTACACAGTGGCCATCTAAATGATTGACATCCACTCTGGCTTGTAGATTGGTTACTCCCTCTCCTCTATCCAAGGAGTGTCAAACTCATTTTGACTGAAGATAAAAATCCACATTATCCACTTATCCCCTCGATTTGTGGGTATGTCATGGTGGTGTTAAGGAGTTTTGTAACAGGATTGCAAGGCGACCCTGTTACACAGCCGCCGGGTGTTAGTGGCTAATTGCAGCTAACACCCGGTGCTTACAGTGTGGGGGAGCGGTGCTTCCCACATGCTGTTTAACCCTATAGACGACGCGGCAAAGATGGCCGCGGTGTCTAAATGAATGAAAAACGGTGCTGCACACCATTCTTCACTCCGATCAGGAAATCAGCGATGAGATCGCTGTGTCCCGATGGGCTAACATGGCAGCTGGGAGCCTTGTAAAGACTCTCATCGCTGCCATGTTCTCGTTTGCACCACTTCCGGCCCAGGCAGGAAGAGGGGAAAACGGCATCTTGGTATCTATGCCTCTGCAATGCATTAGGTTGTATTAATGATTGTGCCCCCGAGTGGTGAAGCGCCGTAGAGGGACTCAATGTTAAAGTTAAAAAAAAAAAAAAAAAAGTATTAAAGTATGAAAAAAATTAAAAAGCATTAAAAGTTCTAATCACCCCCCTTTCGCCATTTTACAAATAAAAAAATAAAATAATAAGTTACACATATTTGGTATCGCCGTGTCCAAAAAAGTCTGATCTCTATTAAAATATTACAAAATTTATCCCGTACGCTGAAAAAATTCCAAACGCCAAAATTCCCTTTTTTTGGTCATTTCATGTCCTATAAAGATTGGAATAAAAGTGATCAAAAAGTCACATGCATTCCAAACTGCTAGCAATAAAAAGTACATTTCAGTCTGCAAAAATGCCTCCTCTATGATGTCCGTAGGTGTTAGTGCAAAAAATGTATTGGTCGCACAAAACGGCACCGCGGCGCAAATTTCAAATATGGCAAAATGTTTGGAATAACGGAAACCCTACATATTTGATATTGCAGGATGCGTATCAACCTGTAGAATACAGATAATACATAATTTTTACTGAAAATTGAACGCCGCAAAAACAAAACTCCTGCAAACATGGCACAAGTACATGTTTTTTCACATTTTGCCCCACTTAGAATTTTTTTGCTGTTTCCGAGTATATTCTACGGTAATATGAATAACACCACTGGAAATTACATCTTATCCTGCAAAATAAAAGTCCTCATATGTCTTTGTAGGTGGAAAAATAAAAAGGTTATGGCTTTTGAAAAGCAAATAGGAGAAAAATGAAGAGTCTTTTTTTTTTCTTTGGGATTGTTGAAGGGTTAAGGTAGCCCTCAAGTTGGTCATTAAAAAAATAAATAAATATGGACCAGCACCACTTCTCCAATAAATTTGTACATAAAACTTTATTGTAAAAAATCCATAAGACTTTGTTCATTAATATCCTAAACTCTTCATAATTATGTCACAGCACATGGATTAAAGAAAACACTTGAAATCCGCTAACACATTGCCAACCTTTTTAGCCCTCAAAGGGTCATTGGTGGTCGTTATAAAATGGCTATTGTTCCTTGGTAGTGATGTTAGGCTGTGCCACTGCCGTGAGTTGCTGATGCTGGAGTTCAGAACCCAAGGCGGCACTTGCCTCTTTGCTGGTGTCTCCACCTTTTGCCAAACTTTGGCTCTGTTCTCTGGGAAAAGTGAATCGCTAGTTCTGCTGCTTTCAGCCTTTTTCCATCCCTGCTCTCTGTGTCTTAGCTCTTCCAGGCCAAATAAAATGAGGTAGTGGATTGGATTTGACATGTAGGCGTTGAGTTTGACACACGTAGTCTCGCTCAATCATCTTGGGATCAGGTCCACACAAGTCATCTAGGGCCTCTCTTTACATTGCGGAAATAATATGGTGGACAAAATCTGGCCCGCGAGCCTTGAGTTTGACAAGTGCCCTATGCCCTAACAGAACATATAAAAAGAGTTTGTCATAAAAAACAGTCCCGTTTTACATCTTTCACACAAACTTTTTTGATGGCATTCTTTTATTTAAAAAAAACTGCAAGAACTGGATGCATTTTTTCCTCATGTTTCATGCATTTTTTATGCAGCTTTTTTAAACACATTTAGATATACAAGTGTTTTTTTCTGTTGCGTTTTTCCATCACAAATCGTGATCCATAGGTTATGTAATTTTATTTATTTATTTAATTGCATAATTTATAATAGGGAAAACACACAAAATACCTAAAAAGCACATTTAAATATGTGTTTTTTTAACTTCTTAACGACCGCCCGCCGACTTTAGACGTCGGCTGGTGCGGGTCGTTCTTCTGCAGCGACTTCTTTAAACTACACAGCCCTGATCCCAGAGCATCTCCTGCGAGTACCAGGCAGCGGGGGAAACCTCCGCATGCCTGTGTTTTAACCCTTTGATTGCGGCAGTGCGTTACAGCAGCGCAATCAAAGGTTTTCCCCTGCTCTGTCGGGTGATCGAAACACCCGTTCACCCGACAGAGCTTGGGGAACGGCTGCACAGTCAGCTCTGGGGACCTAGAGTGGCCCCAGAGCTATCTGTTTATGAACCATGACCCCGGACACACTGGCGTCCAGAAACATGCCTGTTCAAAGTAAACAAAATTTTTATTCA
>JAODAL010047844.1:0-29525 GCA_025379985.1 Phyllomedusa bahiana | reverse complement strand
GTGGATTTTGCACCAAACAAAGAGACCTGCAGTTACTAGAAATTATGTGCCAATTAAGTTCAGGCTGCCCAATATCCAGGAAATATTTCAATAGCAAACTGTTAATAATAAAGATTAATTGCAGTGCAATGTCTACAACTAAGTCTTGGTGAACTTTATCCAGTGTTCTTTATATATGGAGCTTGTCTGTGTTCGCCGCGGGGGCCCCCCTCGCTCCCCCGTGACTTACAGCGTAGATGCTGCTTTAAAATTCTCTAGCTAACTACATAAAATCTTCAAATCTCTAATCTAACTAAATTGGAAGGATCACAGCTAATAGTAGAGGTTTCTCTGTGCAGAAATAGACTAATTTCGCTGAGCTGTTTGGCCACAGGCAGAGCGCACGTCCTATTCCTATGAGACGCTGAGAGACACTAAGGCTGAACAGGAAACGCTGTTCTATGTAATACGAGGTCATGTGATTTTTCCAGCCAATCGCAACCATACACATCCCAGTCATGACGTCGCACACACATCTCACCCTGCTCTATTCTGTAATCTGATTTGCTGGCCGCCAAAATTACAGGAAGCGCCGAAAAAGGCGCGATCTTAATAGATGATGCACAGATTTTAACCTTAATTATCGCATGATCTGAAAATTTCGATCACCATAAAAACCTTGCCGATTTCAACTTTGTCGATAAAAATCACTCAACACTACTAATAACGAACTGTACATCGAGCATATGAATGATATTGTCAAAAAATTTGTAGCTTGTGGCTATGATAAGATAATGCTTTGATAAAAACAGGTATGGAAATCTTTGAGATGGATCGTAATGATCTACTTGCAAAGAAGAAAAAGAAACCCTTTGATAACTTTGTGTTTTGTAGTACTTTCGATAGTCATAGTCATCTTATCAAAAAAACTATAAAATATATTGGAACATTCTATCTACAGATAATAAATATGGACATTTATTTAAAAAATGTCCGGTTTTTTTCGTATCGGACAGGGAAAACCATTGCTAATAGTTTGATTTCCTCTCATTTAAATGTGACAAAAAAAGAAAAACAGACAACATTGTCAGCTGTCATCTCGGGCACATTTCCTTGTCTGAGCTGCCAGCATTGTAATGCAATAATAGGTGGAAACGAATTTCAACATCTACACCCATCAAATTGCGTTTGAACGAACATAGATCAGCAATACGTTTGTACAAGGGTAAATGAGAAGCAGCTAAGGAAGAAACACACATTAATCAGGGCGATAAAAAACAATATGGGGAAAACTCAGTCGCACGACATTTCTACAAGCAAAAACATATGGTAAGCGAGTTACAATAGTGTATCTTAGAAGAAATTCGATCAATACAGGGAGTTAGTAATAAGAGGAATTTATTATGTGCTGAATCCAGGTGGATCTTTAAACTTAATACACTTTCCCCGAAAGGGCTAAACGAACAAATGAATATGTCTGTGTTTCTGTAAATAACTGGATTTGCAAATATTTTTTTCTCATTCAAGAAGTAATTTTATTCAAGACAGTAAATAAAGTAATAACATCATAAACAACATCAAGACATTTCTGTTTGTTGAATCATGTAAGACAGTACACATCCAACTTAACAAAGACTGAAGCATCATGTATAGGAGAAACGTCAATAAGTCACTGGCTTGTGAACTTTCTTGCAAGATAGCATATTTAAGGCAAGCTGTCTAAGGGAGAGAAGAGAGGCAAGGTCAGAGGACCATATCTTACTTTCTCTTAGACAGCCAAAGGCCTGATAAAGCAAGAAATGTTTCCAAAGATTCAGCACAGATAACAATACAAAAATGATCAATTGCCGTGTGTGGTTTAGAGAAAAAAGTACGGTAAGAAAGGCAACAGTAGGAAAAGAAGAGGAACAAGAACTTTAACCAAACTGGGAAAAAGGGAGCCAGTCGAAGCCAGTGTACCAACAGTATAAGGCTAGGAATTAGTTCTCAATGTGGTTGCAAAATCCTATCTACTGAAGAGTGAGGTAATGATCAGATTTGCAAAAGGTGAGCCAATCTCCCCAGGTGATGAGAAATTTTTCAGCATCGCTGGGTGAGTCACATCGTAGCTCCTTCAGCCTACATAACATATGGATCTCTTTAAACCAGTCTGTGAGTGAGGGGCTTAGCGTGGAATGCCATAATCTGGGAATGACTGCTTTGGCTGCATTTAGAGAGGAGGTGACCTTTCAATGGATGGGCAGGACGCTCTATAGCAAAGATCAGCAAGACAGCGGGGTCGTTTTGTAATCTTTCACCGGTGACCAGATAGTTTATGTCTATTACTTTAAGCCAGAAGGGTTTCAGGATGCAGCATTTCCACCAGATGTGGATCATCGTACCCTCCTCCTTAAGACAACACCAGCAGAGGTTAGATTACAGATGGGTAAAGAGTATGCCAGTATTGATGTACTCCATACCACGAGTGAGGATTCTTGGTAATTTCAACTCACTGCACCTTATAGAAACAGACAGAGTTACCGTGACATTAAAGTGATGAAATATTTATAATCCAATCAGTACTGGAGAAATTTCTTGAGAGTACCTTCTCCCATGCCACTTGAAACGTATGGCTAGGAGGATCCCCAGAAGCCACCGTAAGCCCATAGATTTTCAAGAGTAGGTGTGTACTGTGAGTTTTTTGCAGACACCAGGTCTCGAAGATGGAGGGAGCTCGGCATAAGGTCAGAGATTATTATATGGGCAGAGCATACACTTCATATTTGGTAATAGTGCAATCTGGAGAGGTTTCCACAACTCAAGCTTACAACAAGATCCGAATAGGGTTTGAGGGCATTATCCGTGTACACGTCCCTTATTATTGCAAAGTCCTTGTCCCCACCTAAACCCAAACCCGAGGCCCTGAAAAACTCTGGCATTTCCGGATTGCCTGTCAGAGTAGTGAGTGGTCCTCCAGGTTTAAAAATGTGCATGGAAGATGGGTAAGATCTATAGGTACGTATAACAGTTTGTGTGAGAAAAGGGACTAGGCTAAGGGTTTTTTTTGGTAGCCTCATTGGAGGCAACCAGTTCATAGCTGCCGTCAAGTGGCTGACCACGGCCTCGATTCAAGTTGGACCCAAAGCTTAATATGTGCGTGGTGAAAACTATCCAAGATTCTGACTGCAGACGCTGCTAGGTAGTGGACTGGTGAAATTCGGTGGGTAGTGACAGGCCCCGTCCTTTGGGTCTAAATAGGGATTGATTTAGAAATTCTAGGATGCTTCCCTGACCAGATAAATTGTGTAGTAAGTTTATGCAAAGAGGAGACGAAAGATTTGGGGAAATTACAGTCGGGATAGCTTGGAAAGATAAAGGAAGGCGGGCAGTATGTTCATTTTAGGATATTGATACGATCCGAAGCATTGAAAAGTCCTTCTTGTCCCATTGGAAAAGGTCACCTTGAATTAAATTAAGAAAAGGGGAGATATTTGAGGTCAAAAAGTATTTCTAATAGATCTTGAGGAGATAGTGGACACCTAGGTAATTCTGTTTAGAGGTGGTGGAAGCCCAAGTACAAGGAGTAGTGCTGCCGAGTTGGGCGACCATCTCCGCGGTTAAGGTGAGGTTAAAGCAAAACTTTTAGACTGTTAACTTTATGATTGCTAAATAACCCAAAATTATGAAGGGCTTTAAGTATTCGAGGGTAGAGAGACGAGGGTGTTGGTAACATAAAGAAGCAAATCATCCGCAAGTGCAGAACATTTTGTGTGGAAGCCACCACACTGAATGCCTTAAATGAAATTGTCAGCGCGGATGGATTTGCAGCACATGCCAATCTATACCAATGCGATAAAGGAGTGGGGAAAGGGGACATCCCTGCCTGATACCATTGCATATAGTAAGTCTATGTTCATCCGGCTTATTTTGGGATGTTTTTCGCCCCGTACTGTGCGAAATAGGGGGCGTGATACGCCGGGCAGTTCCTAGTGGGCTAAATTTCACTAGGGCGAGGGAAAGAAATTTTCGCCCCCCCCACCCCCATGTAACATACTGTGCCATAATGAAACACAGTGCATCACCATAACCAATTCTAAAATATACAGAAAAGCTTTACCACAATATGTAGTTATGAAATTACTAGATAATAGTCATTACCAGTTACCAAATAACACATGCTTCAGGAAACCAGAATCCCAAGACCACTAAGACCACATATCACCAGCACTCAGTGACCGAATTATACCACCACACCATGACAAAACTATACACCACCATAGAGCCATAGGACCAATTACAGCCAAAACCCAGGGTGACCACATATCACCAGCACATAGTGATTGAATAATACAAATGACCATTACTGAATACTAAAACCATTATACTCAACCAAATATTACAGCAATTACAGTGGTGGATACCCGCTGAACCACAGGCTCAGCAGACATATAAATGGTTACAGTAAAGTTATATCTAGCGTGAATCACAGGAGACGTTCTCTTTCTCTTATTTTCTTCTCCAATCTGTTCCCAGCGACATGAAGAGACTACTCACGACTCTTCACTGTTAAAATTTTCAAAACAAATATCTTAAGGACTCCCCCCAACCCTACCTTTATCAGCACTTACACCAATTCCTATCTCTATACAAATCCCCATATATAGCATCTCATTATGGTAGCCATGTAATAGCACCCTGTAGACACGTAAGTAGCCCCCTATAAGCAGGTAGTAGCCACTGTAGCCAGTGAATCACCCCCTGTAGCGTGATACCCCCTGTTAGCCCAGTTGATGCCCACCCTGTAGCCCAGTGATTGCCCCCTGTTATCTGTAGATGCCCTTGTAGCCAGTGATACCCCCCTGTAGCCAGGTGTGCCCCTGTTGCCAGTGAGATGCCCCTTGTAGCCAGAGATGCCCCATTGTAGCTAGTTGTGCCCCCCATTGTAGCAGTGATGCCCCTGTAGCCAGTAAGATGCCCCTGTTATCAGTAGATGCCCCTGTAGAGCAGTAGATTGCCCCCATAGCAGTGATGCCCCCCTTCTAAGCCAGTGATGCCCCCATGTAGCTTTGATTGCCCACCCCTGTAGCCAGAGATGCCACCTGTAGCGTGATGCCCCCCCCCCTATAGCCTGTGTTGCCCCCCATAGCCAGTGATGCCCACCTCGTAGGCCAGTGTTCCCATTGTATGCCAGTTTTCCCCATTGTAGCAGTGATGCCCCCATTGTAGGGCAGTGTGCCCCCCCTTGTGTAGCCAGTGTGCCCCATTGTAGCCAGTGATGCCCCACTGTAGCCAGTGTGCCCCCTTGTAGCCAGGGTGCCCCCATTGTAGCCAGGATGCCACATTGTAGCCGTGTTCCCTCATGTAGCCGTGTGCACTCATTGTAGCAGTGTTTGCCCACCTTGTAGCCAGGATGCCCACCTTGAGCCAGTGTGCCCCCTTTTGAGCCTGGATGCCCACCCTTGTAGCCACTTTGCCCCCCTTGTAGCTTTGATGCCCCCATTGTAGCCTTTGTGCCCCCATGGTAGCACAGTGTCTGCCACATTGTAGCATGGATGCCCACATTGTAGCACCGTGTACCCCACATCTGTAGCCAGTGTTGCCCCTTGTAGCACCAGTGTTTGGCCCCTCCTTGTCGCCTGGATGCCCCCATTAGTAGCCACTTGTGCCCCATGTAGCCAGTTTCCCCCTTGTTGCCCAGGACTGCCCCCATAATAGCCAGGGTGCCACCTTGGTAGCCAGGAATGCCCCCATTGTAGCCAGGATGCCACCTTGTATCCAGTGATAGACACTGTAGTAATATAAAATAACAAAAGAGTACTCACCTGGGTCCGCGCGTCCCGGTCCAGAGCTGCTCAGCAGTGGGAGCTGCAAAGCGGTGTAAGCAGCGTGACGTCATCACGTCGGGTGAGTGGAGCCTCGGCGCCCCGGGCGACCGCCCGACCTGGAGATACGTTCCCAGTTCAATTTCGGTTAATTCCACAGTTATCATGGAGAATATCGGATTCCCGTCTCCTCTCCATGGCTCGCACCAATATGGCGGCGGGTGAGAGAAGTGACACGTCAATTATTCACGGCGAATACGCCCCTTCTCCCCGACCCGTTCCCGAGCACATGGCGTAATTGCGGGCGAAATACGTCCCCGCAAGTACACCGTGTGAACATAGCCTAAAGGGGACGGACAGAGATCCATTGACCCGGACCTGAGCTTGTGGGGAAAGGTATAATGCGAGAATCTTGGCGAGGAGAACAGAGAAAACCAGGCCTATGCCAAGGGAAGAGAGAACACCTGAAAGAAAAGACCAGTCCACCCAGTCAAAGGCCCCGGTCAAAGGCGTCTAGTGAGAGCAGCATACAGGGGATTTTGGCCCGATGAACATAATTGATTAGAGTAAAAGTTTTCAGGGTGTTATCCCTAGCTTCTCTCATGGGGATAAAGCCCACTTGGTTAAGATGTATTAAACTACTTAGCAAGGGGTTCAATCGCATGGCGAATAGCTTGGCAAACAGTTTGGCATTGGTGTTAAGGGAAATTGGCCAATAGCTCTGACTGACACGAATATGTTGGATCCTTCCCATCTTTAGGGGATTAACAGTTGATGTGGGCCTTAAGAAATGTCTGATCAAAAGGGGAGTCATTGGAGACTGAGTTGAAGGTCTGCAAAAGTGAGGCTGAAAAATCGTCCCACAGAGCCTTGTAGAATTTGGGCTTTTGCCAGCAGGGAGGGATGCTATAGCAGTGTTAAGCGCTGTTTGGGAGAATGGTTCCTCTAAAGAAGCAACCACCTCTGAGGAAAGAGAGGGAAGGGAAGTTTGTTGAAGATAGTCTTGAAGCCAAGCTTTGTAGCTCACAGGATGACGTCGCGTATGGGGAGCTGGGAGGTTGTAGAGTTAGCATAACACTCATGGAATGCAGAGATGATCTCATTGGTCTGGAATACCGATCGCCCACTAGGCGATTTGATCTGGGGAATAAACAGCTCTCTTTTCTCTTAGGGCACGGGCCAGATACTTCCCAGGTTTATTGCTCCATGCATAAGAAACTGTAGCACAAATCTGACGATATCTTTTGTGCTTACATTCCATAAGCGATAGAACGTCATGACGTAGTTGCGTCAATTCCCTAAGATCTGTCTCAGAGCCGGTAGCTTTGTGGAATGTTTCAGCTGTGTTGAGTTTTTTTAGCAGCCACTGGAGTTTGGCAGCCGACTCCTGTTTCAGTTGTGCCCTGTGTTTGATAAGTATACCTCGCATGACGCACTTCAACGCCTCCCATTGTATCTGAGGAGTCGTAGGGTCTTCTTGGTGGATTATCTGGAAGTCTTTTATGTTAGACTGTAATTCCACCAGACATAGAGTATCTTGCAGAAGAGACTCATTCAGTCTCCAAGCAAATGGGGAGCGCTCGAAGTGTGGCAGGGACAAATCACAATACACCAGGGCGTGATCAGAATGGAGTATGTTGCCTATCTTGGCATCGACCACACTTAAGAGGAGAGAGTGCTGGAGAAAAATGTAGTGTATGCAACCATAGGACTGGTTGGGATGAGAATAAAAAGTGTAATCCCTCTCCCCAGGGTGCATTAAACGCCACACATCTGAGAGTTGCATATCATGCAGCAGGTGCTTAGCCTTGTTCACCACACTATGTGGGACTGAAGAACGACCCATTGAGCTCAGGATGGAGAGCCAGATTAAGATCGCCACAGAGAATAATCTGACCCTGCGCGAAACAAGTAAGGTCGTCCTGCACCCTGGAGAGAAAGGATAGTTGGTTAGCATTAGGCGCATAGAGCTTTGCAATGGTGTAAATATTTCACTGCATGCTGTACTTCACGAAAATAGCTCTGGCGTCTCTACCTGTAAAGACATCTAAAATCTGGACAGGGAGGGATTTATGGTTGAAATATGCACCTCCTTCAGTTTTTTGGGAGGGGTTACTGCTATATAGTACTAGGCAGGGAGAGTACCATGTTGCGGCATGGAGGATTTTGAATGCTCCTGAACAGGTGGTATCTTGGAGGCATATCTTTATGGGATTTCAGCTTTATGTAGATGTATATAGGATCTGTGACTCTTTGTCGGGATATGTTAAATCCCTTGACATTAAGGGATGCAATTCTAATAGTATGCATTGATAAAGACAAGAGGGCGCACTATGAGTCGTTTAAAAGGAGACAAAATACCTGGCGGTGGGCCTAACAGCGACTGGCGAGCGTACAGACTGAGAAGGGAGGAACACAACCAGGGAAACAAGAAAGGCCTAAAGAACGAAGGCCATGAAAAAGAACAAGGCAGACTGGTAGCTGCAATTAGCCAAGACAGGAGAAAGGCCAACATTGTTGGGGGGTAAACATGACCTTTCATCAAGACTAGCACCGACATAAAGTCAATTTGAAAGGCGAGAGAGAGCTCAGCTCAGCAGGAGTGGTGGGACATTAACTAAAGACAGGCTGATGGGTGAATTAAGATATAAAAGCAGTTGAGTAGAAGTCCTGCCGAGAATTTAAAAGAAGGTGATTAATGGGACAGGATGTTTAAAAGTAGTGTTAAGGACCCATTATTAATGAAAAAGTGAGGGAAAAAAGAAGGGGGGGGGGTCAGTGATCAGGCTACATGCATTATGGAAAGAGCAACAGAAATGTCTATCCAGTTTTCAAGATAGGTGAATAGGCAGAGAGAGGAAACCCATGCATCTCACAGTTCTTTTGACACGGCGTCAACGTAGGGAGCAAGCCGCTGGTGTGAAGTCCTCTGAGTTTCTTCGCCAACAGTTTGGGTATTGAGCCTTCGCAGATGTGCAAGTTGTTGGACGACGGCATGTGCAGGATAGAGTGGGCACTGTCGTTGGTGGGGTAGAGTCAATAGCTGCTGACCAGTCAGGGATGTCAACCACAGGTAGACCCAGCGTCGAAGTGAAGGAGTGGAGATCAACAGGCGATCGACAGGTCACCAGAGAGTCTCTGTATTTAACAAGAAGGGCAAACGGAAAGCCCCATCGATATTAAATGCGTCGCTCCTGGAGAACCGAAAGAAGCGGCTTGAGTGCAGAGCGCATACGTAGGGTGCGCCGGGAGAGGTCCGGCAAAAGTCGGACTTTGTGGCCATCATGCACTACAGACTGCATGAGAAAGGACTTCCTCAGCACCTCATCTTTGAGATTATAATGATGCACTCTACAGATGACATCCCTCGGCCGGGAGGGGTCTTGGCTTTGGGGACGTAGGGCGCGATGGGCGCGGTCGAATTCTATTGGGGTATCAGTAGGATGACCCAGGATGTGGTTAAACATCTTGGTGAGTGTAGGAATTAACTCCAAGATGCGGACAGACTTGGGCAGCCCACAGATTCTGAACTTATTGCGTCGGTTACGATTTTCTAGGTCATCAAGCTGAGCCGCCAATTGACAATGGCGATCAGATTGGGCCACTAGAGAGGCTTGCAGATTAGTAACAGCAAGATTTGTAGAGACCTGGGCCTTTTCCAACTGCAGATATTTCTCTTGGAGATCCGATACAGCAGTTTGCACCAGGTGCAGATCTTTGCGCCAAGCTTGCTGGAGCATAATCTCCAATATTGCGGAATCCGCAACGAGAACAAAGAGTGACTTTTGATAAATATATTTTCTATTTTTGCCCTAGGGCAAACTTAAACTCTATCAGTTCCTCTATCTATTAAACCACTAAAACGTACTTTTATTATATCCTAACTCTTAACTCTATACACACTATTTAAAAACCTGATCTCTATCCTCATCATTTACCCTTTTTTGCTTCTGAAAGGAGGGAATAACTCCTTCTACACTCATAAGTCTGGTGGAACCCCATCTTTTAACAGGAGAGCCTTATATCTATAGCAAAGTACTAGCTTCAGTAAGGGATCCCAAAGCCAACTACTTGGGCAGTCTTTCCCTCTCTCATGACACAGAACAAATGGGGGCCCCCTTGTGACACGTCTGCAGCAGGTGACACTTTTTAGACAGTGGTGAGGAGATCAAAATTTAAAGTCATGCTGACCTGCGACATGTTTCGCAGCAAACTGGCTTTATCAAGGCTGATCGGACCTCTAAGCGAGGTCTCGGCCTAATTGCTGCATGTCACTCTTCTATGGGAGGAACGTTAGCAGAGCCTGTAATTCTGGGTGAGCGGCTCAGGTGGAGGTATGGATGATGGTTGGCTTAGGGTCACAGGCGTCGGAAGAGAACAATCCTGGGTCTGTTGGCGTGGGCCTGCCTGCAGAGAATGAGTGTTGCTCTCCCATGAGGGAGATCCGGGGTTGGAGTGCCAGTTAATACTCTGGGGAGTTGAAACCATTCTATGAGTTTGTTGCACTTGTAGGTCTTGCAGCTGCACGGGTGGTAAATGGCCAATCCCTTCCATTGCTGCAGCAGGTTGTGCTACCCTAGATTGTAGGGATCTTGTGCCCTCAACAGGGTGGTTCTGTGGTGCCATTGCACCACCTGGGGCCATAGACGAGCTGCTGCAATGCTGGTCAGGTAGGTTTGAGTGTGAGTGATGCAGGGATAACCAGTCCCACTGCCTGAGAAGTGGTACGGAGCCCTGGGCTTGAAACTGGTCATGGAGAGGAATATGAGGGTGCAGAGGCAACATGTCCCTTCCTCTGAACCAGCTCCTGACAGGCAGCAGGGGCTAGAAGAGCATGTGGAGAGTGCAGCCCCATAGGGTTATTAGGGGAAGTCGAGATGGGGCTGGTGGAGGAACGAGGATACTGCCCCTCTGCAGTGGGGTACTCAGTTGAGGGGTGTTCAGCAGCCCAATTAGCAGAGGTGTCCGAGCTGAGTCCCCAAGGCATCCCTGGTTCCCATTCAGGCACACTATTATGGGAGTTGATGTCCAGTGATACGTGGGCAGATGTCCCTGAGGGTATCTGTAGAGCGCGCCTTGATGGGTCCAAGTGCTCTTGGCTCCCCATATGTGTGCTCAGGTTATCACAGGGCCTGCGAGATGGTGTCTGTGCTGTGCTACTGGCATCTAAGATGGCGACTGGCTGCATCCGGGACAGTGCAGGGCCCTTTTCAGCATACACAGGGCTCCCCAGATTGCTGTCAGTCCCCGGAGGAGAGAGCGATGTTAGGGCTGATAGTAGCAGTCCCTGGGCATTACGGGCATCTAACACAGGGGCCCCTGACTGCACCTTCGTCTGCTGTGCATCGCTCCGTTCTGGAAGCTGACGGCCGGGTAGTGTGTCATTCGCACTGCTCCTGGAGGTCTGCGGGTGCCGGAGATCTCACCGGTGAATGGAGCGACCGAGATGAGAGCTGCTGGAGTCAATGGTGAGTTGTTTTCACTCCGTCGCGCGCCCATTCACTGAGGTTCCTCTGCTGGCAGTGAGGGAGCCGGAGATTATGGTGCTGAAGCTCGGGAAGGCCGTCAGGCCCCATCCAGGTCCTGGAGCGGAGAGAAGTAGTTGGAGATAGGAATATCTCCCAAGGAAGGGGTCTTTAGGAGTTTAGCCCCTTTTTTGGATCTTCGGGGGCCCTTTTTTTGAGCACATTTTGGTTTTTAGCAGGTTCTGCGAGGGCATGGGTTGGTTTAAAAGTCCTTTGCAAGCCATTCCCCTCTGCAAATATTTTTTAATATTTTTTAATATATGTTAAATATATGTTAAACATGTGACGTACTATCCACTTTTAGTCACCCACTTAAGGGTTACTTTTTGCAGTTTGTCAAACATACGGTTAACTACCTATTTTTGAATAGGTAATGCATGCTTGACAAAGAGGAATTATCCTCGAAACGTTGCAGGTGTGCTCCCGTCGGTCAGTTAATGTCCTCAGTGGGGAGATAACAGTGGAAGTGTACGCGTCACTGGACTTCTTGCACGCACAAAGATGTTATGCTACTAACTGCAAGTATTCACTTTCTTACGTATGCTTTTATTTTGGGGTTTTTAGAATACGTTTTTAAAAAAAAGAAACTTTTAAATTTTTAAAAAGCCTGCCATTGTTTTCATGGACGTATACACAAGGGGAATGGAGCAGATTGGCCCCCAGGGAGATTGCTTGTATTTGATACTTGAAAAATACCGTTTTACTTTGGTTTCTATGTATTGCTGCCACCTCCACAAACTGTTTGTGCACCTGTGAGTCCGATGTTCTGCCACCCCCTTATTTTCTTGTGTCCCCTGTGGCCCCACTCATTTTGCTGTCCTCCCAAAATTGTCATTTGCCCCTCGTAGCTTATGTGTTACTGCCCCCTCCCCAAATTTTTATTTGCCCTCTGTGGCCTATGAGGCTGCCACCTCCCCACTCTGTATTGTGCCACTCTGTGGCTAAAAACATGCTGCTCAAGACCACCTCTCACTTGACACCTGGGGTTTTCCCAAAGCTGTTCCCCCCTCCCACTCTTGATGTGCCACTATGCTTAGTTTTTCCCCCCCGTTAATAGGTGTTTGGTCCCATTAGGAAAGGGAGTTACATTGGCCCCCAGTAGTTGGTAGGTAAAGGGGCCCCCTTTTAATTTTGGTTGGTGGGCAGGGTTTGCCCCCATTTAAATTGTCTTGTAGACAGGGCCTTCCCCCATTTTTAGGTGGTAGACAGGGCCCTTTACCCCGTAATTACCAAGTAGATGGGCTGCCCCAGTAACTAGCCGGTAGCTACCCCAGTAACTAGCCAGGTAAACTGCCCCAGTAATTAGCCAGGTAGTTTCCCCAGTAATTAGCCGGGAGGGCCTCCCCCCGTAAATTTGGGAGGGCCTCCCCCCGTAATTAGCCAGGGTTTGCCCCCCCAGTGATTAGCCCGGTGGGCCGTTATCATTTTAAAAGC
Organism: Phyllomedusa bahiana; assembly: GCA_025379985.1. Classification (NCBI taxonomy): domain Eukaryota; kingdom Metazoa; phylum Chordata; class Amphibia; order Anura; family Hylidae; genus Phyllomedusa; species Phyllomedusa bahiana. Next base: position 16,786 of record JAODAL010047844.1, on the reverse strand, counting down.
CAGTTAAGGCCCCCCCAGTAAATTGCCGGGAGGGCCGCCCCAGTTATTAGCCCGATAAGGCCGCCCCCATATTGTAGGGAGAGTCGCCCCCGTTTAAGCCAGTAGGGGCGCCCCCGTAATTGCCAGGTAGAGTCCCCCCAGTAATTAGCAATTTGGGTGCCCTCAGTAAATTTGCCGGGAGAGTTACCCCAGTAATTTTGCCAGGTAGCTGGGTGTCCCCGTAATTACCAGGGAGTGGGGTGCCCCCCCAGTAAATTGCCGGTGAGTTTCCCCGGGAATTAGCAGGTAGAGTTCCCCGTAATTTGGGGGTTAAAGGGCCCCACCCTAAAATTGCCCCGTAGAGCCGTTCCCGTGTTAGCCAGGAGGGCCGTTTCAGTAATTGCCCCGGTAAGGCCCCCCCCAGTAATTATCCATTTTGGGCCCCGCCCCGTTTTTTGCCGATTAAGCCCCCCCCCCAGTAATTAGCCAAGTAGAGTGGCCCCCAGTTTTTAGCAAAATTGGGCCCCCCCCCAGTAATTACCCGGGTGAGTTAACCCAGTAATTAGCCAGGTGCTGGGCTGTGCAGTAATTATCCAGGTAGCTAGGGCTGCACCCAGTAATTAGCCAGGTAGAGTTTCCCCAGTAATTCCCGGGGTAGAGTTCCCCCAAAATTTTGCCGGAAAGGGCCCCACAGTTTTAGCCGGGTGGGGCCCGCCCCAGTAATTAGCCAGGTAGGTTGCTCCCGTAATTAAGGTGGCTCCCCCCAGTAATTACCCAGTTGGCCGCCCCCCTAAATTAGTAGGTACATCCCCCCCCGTAATTAGACAGGTAGCCCGCCCCCCGTAATAGCAAGGTAGGCCCCCCCCAGTAATTCCGGTGGGCCCCCCCAGTAATTGGGGTAGGTCACCCCAGTAATCAGCAGGTGGGGGGCCCCCGGTAATTAGCCGGTGGGGCCCGCCCCCCAGTTTTGCCAGGTAGGGGCCCCCAAAATTAGCAGTAGCGTCCCCCCCAAAATTACGTAGGTCCCCCAGTAATTAGCCAGGTAGTGCCCCCCCTAGTTATTCCAGATAGGGCCGCCCCGAAAATTTACCCGGGTAGAGTCACCCCCGTAATCACCCCGGGTTTGGCGCCCCCTATTTTTTAGCCAGGTGGGGCTGCCCCCCGTAATTATTCGGGTTTGGACCTCCCCAGTAATTAGTGGGGTAGGTGACCCCCAATTCCCGTGCGTCGCCCCCCAGTAATTAGTAAGCTAGCAAGAAGCCCATTTAAAAAAAATAAATAAAATTAACCTGTTGTCTTTCTTTTTTTTCCTTCTTTGGTCGGGCGGGCGGATGCTTAACCTGTGCGGGCTGCAGAGCAAGCAGTGCGATGATATCATCACATCGCGCCTCTTGCAGCAAGGCCTCCAGAGGGCTGAACGGCCAGGATCAGAAGATCCTGTCTGTTCTGCCTGAACCGCTGCCGTGATCTCTGCATCGCTGGGTCTATGTGACTCAAGCAACGCAACCGTGTGGTGAGGGGGGCCTTTCAGCCCCCCTGGCTCAGGGGTTGGTGGTTGTAACTGCGGGCCCCCCCTGTGCACACAGCCGGTGACGATACTTGGGGTCCACCGGGGGGAACGCCAGGCTGCTCCGAGCCTGCGTGGTGGCCCAGACCCTGGCTTGCCTAGTTAAATTTACCGCCAGTCCGGTACCACCCTTTTGGTAATTTCTCATAATCTCAATGTGATTAGCACATTTAGAGTCTTTGTTAGAGATCACTGCTGCTTGTAACCAGTCATCTACAGTAAATCTTTTCTCTAGTTCCTTCTCCCAATCAATTGTATATTCAAGTTTGCTATCAATAGTCTTGTCTACGGCTATGTCTACAGATTTTTTGGTTGTTTTTTCACCGGATTCAGTATTTTGAACCCGTGAAAAAAAAAAAAAACATACCCAGTGCTGTGTAGCCCTCAATAGAAAATCTCTGCTGTAGTCAACACAGCACAGATTTTTTTTTTACTGAGGTTTTCCTTACCCGAAAACCAACCATATGTTCTATATTCCAAAAGAACGACGTCGGATTTCCACAGCCCCAATGTACTGGTCCACCGGGAATCCCAAATCCAACCACCATTTTTTGTGCAAAAACAGGAGGAGGCAAACTAGCAAAGTGAAAATGCAGAATTTTGGATGGCTTTTTCACATTCTTGTGTGGATCTAGCATAATAATGAATGGCAGGAAGCAGAATGATCTTTTACAACATCTTTCTTTTGACAAAAAAAAACGATGAAAGGGAGATTTCACCAAGGGGCTGTGGGCCATTGCCAAAAATGAAGCATATGTCTGATTTGTAGGTAAACATAAAAATTTAGTACTAGGGAATTTTGATTTTTGAGCTTCCAAAAAGATTTTAAAAATTTCTTTAAAAAAATCCCCTTAGCGAGATACCTTGTTGAACCAAACCTTAGTTTTGGATGGGGGGTTGGCTATTAACCCCTTAATGACTGCCCGCCATTTTGACGGCGGATATTTCAGGTTGTTCGTCTGCAGCACCGTCTTCTGACATTGCTGCAGACATAGAGGCTTTGCGGCTCCTAGTGCCGCAGCTGCGCTAAGAATAGAGCTATACTTCACAGCCTTGGTCCTAGCACAGTCTCTGCAAGTGCCGGGAAGTTCACTGGTGCTTTACCCTTTGTTTTCTGCAGTCAGTGACCACAGCATAATCAAAGGGCATTGCCCTGCTTCTTCCGGTGATTGGGGCTGGTCATTAAGTACTTTTCAGTCATTCGGCTTAAGGGGTTAACAGTATTGATAAGGGACAGAACTCCCTGGGAATATATACCTTATGTGTCGGAACAATATATTTTATCCAAATGGCTACTATTTGCTGTAAGATTGATGATTGCTCTAAAATTGGGATGGAAATTTAGAATAAAGATGCAATTAGTAGTTCTTTAAGTGAACCCGGGTGGAGAGACAAGATCTCCATCTTCGACCAATGGTGAGAGTCAGGATAATTCCATAGAATGAGTATGGGTTCAAGAATACCTGCAAAATTATAAAGTAGTAGATTGGGAACAGATAATCCCCCTTTCTTAAGATGAGTATCTAAATAAAAATTTTTAAATCTGGGAGCATTGGAACCCCAAATAAGACTTAAAGGGGTTGTATCATTTCATTAAATGGTCTTCAGAAAAAGGGGACAGTGAAAACAAGCAACTTTGCAATTGGATGTCATTTGCAAAGCTGTCTCCTTTATCTTTGTTTTCTGTAAACACAGTTCCCCAGTGCCAGTCGGATTCCACCTCCTTTCATTTCATTGGGTGATGGCTCTACTAATTTACATTCTGTCCAGCCCCCGGTCGTATTCACGGGAGCTAGCATTCCTGCCTCTCTCACCCAAAGTAAGGGACCGGCACAATTTCACTCTGCACAGCCAGCAGAAACACAGAGGCACTGCACCTGCTTCTACAATCAGAAAACGGCAGAATTGTGTGTTGCTACCTAATGCAAACATAGAATGCATTAGGCTGCCTCTCTCACTCAAAGTAAGGGACCAACAGCAATTTCACTCTGCACAGCCAGAAGAAACACAATAATACTGCAGGGCTTCTACAATAAGAAAACAGCAGAATTGTGCCTTGATGCCTATATGCTCCTGCGTGTAAACATAGAAGGGAGATCTGTGCTGCTCTGGAGGCGTTCATAAAAGACTGGATTCAATTGTAACAAACCTCCAGTTGTAAAAGGAGAAGAGATCAGTGTTCTGAGTTCATAGAAGATTGTCTAGACTGAATGCAAGCCTGCGGTATGTAAACATACTTACAAATTAAGACTGCATTGGGTGAATGACACAGTGACATGTGGACTCATGGGGGGGTGACTCGGGAGCGAGCATGAACAGTGATGTCATCCCCCTTCAGTTAAGAAACACCCAGCTGGGAGGGATTTGTAGAGCTGAGTAGCTGAGAGCACAATGCAACACACGAACTGAAGAAGCGATACATCCCCTTTAAAGAGTGCTCTTTGAAGTTTATAAGCTGGGAGAAACAATTTTTTTTCCAATTTTAATTGGAAAATCCATTTAGTCAAATTTTCTGTAAACATACAGTATTTGTTTTACACCCTGTAAATTGCACAATTTATATTTTCCTTTTCTTCAAATCACTGTTGGTTAGTTGTAATGTATGAGGGAAGCTTTAACCCATTCCTGACAGGCGGTCATAATAATATGGCTCTTCGTTTTTTTTTCCTCCCTGCCTTCCATGAGCCATAACTTTTTTATTTTTCCATCTTCATAGACATATGAGGGTTTGTGTTTTGCGGGACAAGATGTACTTTTTAATGGTGTCATTGACCAAATCATAGAATATATTGGGAAACCGAAAAAAAATTCTAAGTGGGGTAAAAAGTGAAAGAAAATGTACTTGTGTCATATTTGCAGTTGTTTTGTATTTGTGACATTCACTCTTCAGTATAAATAAGCTGTTATCTGTATTCTGCATGTTTATGTGATTCCGGTGGTACCTAATATGTTGGGTTTCTATTATGTTTTAGTCCTGTTAAAAAAAAATGCAAATATTCACTATTTCTTAAATTTGCGCTGCAGTACCATTTTCTGCGACCAATAATTTTTTTGTTCTTCCATCAATGGACTTTTTTACAAGTTTTTTTCTGGGATGAAGTGCACTTTGTATTGGTACTATTTTGAGATAGATACGACTTTTTGATTACAATTTAAGGTGACATGAAATGATCAAAAAAAATTTTGGCGTTTGGAATTTTTTTCTTTGGTGTTCAGCGTACAGGATATATTTTAATAAAACTGTCTTTTATGGATGCAGTAATACCAATTATGTGTAACTTTTTATTATTTTATTTGTAAAATGGCAAAAGGTGGGTGATTTAAACTTTTAATACTTTTAAAGTCGCCATGTGTGGAAATTGTCTAGGTATAAGACTTTCTTTGTTGCTCATAGCAACCAATCAGAGTTCCCCTTTCACTTTTTTCAGAGCAAAAGATGAAATGAAAAGGGAGCTCTGATTGCTATATATTGCTATAGGCAACAAGGAATGTCTTAGACCTAGACAGTTTTCATACATGAGGCCCTTAATTTTAAAGTAAAAAAAAAGAAAAAAGTTTATGTCCTCCTAGGGTACTTGACCACTAAGGGCGCAATCATTAGTGCTCTGTTCTGTATTGCATAAATAATGCAAAAGGGTGTACAAGGATGGTGGTTCTATCACTTTCTGCCTGATGCAGGAAGTGATAAAAACAAATACATGACGGCTATGTTAAAATATCGGCACCCCACAATCTTGTCGTGGGGGTGCCAATCAGAGCTCCCCTTGAATTTTTTCAGAGCACTCTATAAAATTAAAGGGGAGCTTTGATTGGTTCCTATGGGCAACATAGAAAATCTTAGATCTAGACAGTTTTCATACATGAGGCCCTATGCATTTCTGCGGTATGGCGGCTCTATGAATTCGTGTTGTATGGCAGCATTATGTTTCCGATATAGCACCACTATATTTGTTAAGCAATCCAAATTATTGCTGTAGCCTTGAAAAAAAAACACTTTTTAAAAGTTAGACAATTGAGTGGGTAAAGGTGCAGGATGTTCTACAAAAGGAAAACATGCTCTTAAAGATCTTATCTTTTGACACTTTTGTTAACTTAAATTGTTTCAGCATGATATGGTTATAGTTTGTGTCCATGGAGATAACAAGGATTATGCCTTAATATTACAAATTTAATCTCACACGCATTAGAAGTTACAATATCAGTTTATCATTTATACAAAAACTGAACTTTGTTGTATTGAATTTAAATAACTGGATTGTTATTCCCAGGCTTCTTGGTTAGCCCCAGCCAGAAAACTTGATAAAAAAAAAAGCTATAGAGGAAGGAAACATAACAGACAAGCTGTGTACATTTCTATATGTATCTTTAGGAATTGAATTGCAAGGAAGCAGATGCCATGCGGTCCATGATATGGCTGCTTAGCGATGATACTGTACTATAAAATGTATGGTTTACTTAATGACACAGAAATGTCAGGGGGCTAAACACCATGTTGTTCCTCGATTAGCAGGTGACTTTTCCTTCCTCATCTTGGCAGCTTGCAGTGGAGCCAGTGCCCTCAACTTGGATAAAATCTATATTCATTTTGACTTATTTCTTTTTCTCCACCAGGCAAAACATTATATGCTGCATTCAATGCTTTGGAGAATGAAGTAGGTGGATACAAATACATTGAAGGTAACCTCTCAATGAAAGTGTCTCGAAAAGGCACAACAATCAGTGCACTTGAAGCAGACTGGCTAGAAATGACAACGTATTACTACAAGCAAGGATTCTCTTTAATTGATTCTTTCGTGCACTGGGAAATGCCTAAAGGTAAAATTTTAATTTAATTTATATCTATAAAAAATGGCCGGGTTGCCCATAGCAAGATTTAATTTCTTAAAGGGGTTTTGCCAGGACGTGTCTTATCTGCTAATAAGCAAATGTAAACAAAGCCATGCTGAGCTGAGAGAGCGAGAGACACAGCCAGTGCACAGAGCCATGCATAAGGGATCATGTGAAATGTTCACTCAAATAATCAAACTACAACTAGTGGATTCTGTATACAAAAGACAACAGCTTTCTCCACAGCCTCTTGAAAGCTTCTTCATGTTCCCTGTCATCAGATAAAGCAGGGAACTGCTCAGATAATCACACTACAATTAGTGGATTCTGTATACAAAACACTACATATTTCTAACCGGTGCTTTGAAAGCTTCTTCAGCTCCCTTTCATCAGATAAGAAAAGTGCTCTGCGCAAGCCCGGCTAGCAGCTCTTGTTAGGTCGTATCTAATAGAAGCTTTTAAGTAACTAAGGGCAGGTAAGGCAGCCTGTAGCTCTCTCAGGCTGCAAATTTTGTAATAACATATATTTAGATAAGTGATTAAATACCTATTTTGGAGGATCCCACGTCAACATTACATTGTGGCAAAACCCCTTTAAATTGCTCTGTAAAAATAAAATGGGTGCTATGTGCATCAAGTCCAATTTTTCTATTGTACAATTTTAATGAATCAGGCCTATTTCCTTCTATGTAATTATTATTATTATTATTATTATTATTAAGTATTTTAAAGCGCCATTGATTCCAGGGCGCTGTACATTCTAGGGGGTTACATTCATAACATAACATACAATAGGTCAAGACGAATACAAAGATGAGTGAATAATGATGATTGGCGCAACAGAGGGAGAGTGGACCCTACCCGCGAGGGCTTACAATCTACAAGGAGGGGGAAGGAGACAGGAGGTGAGGGGCAGACATGTTTGTGGAGGAAGTAGTGACAGCGGGGTTAGTGTAGGTTATAGGCAAGCCTGAAGAAATGGGTTTTCAGGTTGCTTTTGAAGCAGGTGAAAGTGGAGGAGAGTCTGATGTGTTGGGGCAGTGAGTTCCAGAGTGTGGGTGAAGCCGGGAGAAGTCTTGGAGACGGTTGTGTGAGGAGCTGATAAGGGGAGAGCAGAGGAGAAGGTCCTGAGAGGAGCAGAGGTTGCTTGAGGGGAGATATTTGGAAATTAGGACAGAGATGTATGGAGGGGAGAGGTCGTGGAGAGCCTTGTAGGTCATGCTTAGTAGCTTGAAATGAATTCCCTGGGCAGTGGGAAGCCAGTGAAGAGATTGGCAGAGAGTAGCGAGGAGAGAGGTGGATAAGACGGGCAGCAGAGTTAAGGATGGATTGGAGGGGAGCGAGGGTGCTAGCTGGGAGGCCACAGAGAAGGATGTTGCAGTAGTCTAGGCGGGAGATGACAAGGGCATGGACCAGCATTTTTGTAGTGTAGTGTAGTGTAACATTTTGTAAAATGTTAATACGAGTTAAACAACACATGGCTACCTATTAGGAAACTAGATTATAATTCTTGCATTAAGACTTCTAAAATTAATTTATTGCAGCATTAAAAACTCTAGAGCAAAAGGATTTATACACAATGGGTTAATTGTACATTTCTTTGCTAGATATGGTTCATTTGTTCATCTAAAGAAACTATTAAAAATGGGAGAAAAATCACTTGTGATCAATTTTGCTCACACATCACAACAGAAATTCAGAGAGACTAGAAGAGTCACAGAAAGGCAAAGAAGTGGAAAATGCCCTGTTGAAATGCTAATACATTATAATCTGTGACAGTGTGACACAGGCAGTGTTCAGGACAGCACACAGGCTGGCCTGATCACTGGCTTGTTTCACAGACAGCTCTGGGGCCACTCTAGGTCCCCAGGGCTGACTGTACAGCCGTTCTCCGGGCTCTGTCGGGTGACCGGGTGTTCCGATCACCCGACAGAGCAGGGAAACCCTTTGATTGCGCTGCAGTAACGCACCGCCGCAATCAAAGGGTTAAAGCACCGGGTTGCGGAGGTTTCCCCCGCTCCCCAATGCTCGTAGGACATGCTCTGGGATCGGGGCTGTGTAGTACAGCCCCGATCCCAGCGTAGTTGCGCCGCAAACCCCAAAGTCTGCAGCGACACCAAAAGACGTCGCTGTAGACGAACGACCCGCACCAGCTGACGCCAAAAGTCAGTGGGCGGTCATTAAGGGGTTAAAAATAATGTAATAGTCTTGGAGTAAAGTAACAATTAAAACGGCAAGGATTTCTAAAGGGTTAATCACTCTTTGTTGTAAATAACAAGGATAAATAAAAATAAATCCTTCCTGTTAGGATTTCTCCTTGCTGTTATAAGAATTGTACTTTTTACTTACCAATAAGGCTGGATCCACACAGCATCGGAAAAAAAACGTCCGATAGTCGACCAGTTTTTGTCACGTTTTGTGAAAAAACCGCGGTCGGTTTTAGCTTTTTTTCTGTCAACTGAACAATTGAATGTACGGTAAACCGTTGGAAAGACGCCAGCCGCTGGTGGTTTTTAGAACAGGTTTCTAAAACCGGTGGCACCAGAAAATGATCGGAAAAAAACGACCTGTGTAGACTACAGGTAATTTTTTTCTCCTAAAGTCTATGGGCAGGCTTAGAATCTTTCAACCGCTGAAAATACAATCGTTTTTCTGTATGTGTGGACATAGTCTTTATGTGTGGACATAATTTTTCTGGCCCAAAACATAAATGGTTAAATTAGTATATTATACTTGGACACATATTGCAGGACACAAATTCAGTGTATTTTTTGTCCTTAGGAGAACAAACACTAAAATCATTGGATGGATTATTTGTCTATGAAGATGAAGCTCCTCGAGTTACTGCTTCAAAGAACAGAGGAAATGATGCCATAATAGTGGAACAATGGACAGTATTTGAGGTGATAATTTAAATATACCCATTATGTAAAAAAGATGCAACAAACCTTTAGTAGCAAATATTTTTAAAATAAGTATCAGGATAAAAGATTAAGACCTCAATCACATAAAAAGTACAGCTCACGTACAGTTTTGCAAGTTTAATCCTTTTTTTAATACAAATTTGTTCCTTATTACATTAATTCTAGTACCATTTTTTTATATAAGTTGTTTATATCCATAGTAGATTAGCCAATAACATTGTGTAGCCTAAAAACAGTGCCAATATAGATCCACTGGAATATGCTGTGTTTAGAGATGGGTGAATTTCTCAAAAATTTGTTTCACCAACTTCGCCGAATTTTCCGACAAAATTTGTTTCGGTCCATATTACTTCGGGACGAATCACTTAAAAAACAGCTATTTCCTGGCAGCACAGAGCCTGTAGGGTGCTGTAGAACATTGTGCCATGCTTAAATATGCAGAGGGAGCTTGGTTTGGTCTTCATACAATGCTGTGTTTTAGTATGACTGCCGCCGCTATTAGAATCGCTTCACTCTAAAATTCCCTGGGCACTTATGGGGGCAAAACTGAGCAAAAAACTGAAGCAGGAATGCAGCCTGACAAAGTCATGGCAGCACCAGCTGGAAAAAAACAAGCTGAGGGCTAAGATCCTACCATAGCGTCAAAGAACACAGTAGTAGGTTACCGGAGCCACCAAGTGCGCACCGTAAGGGGGACGTAAAAAGCGGGGTCATCCATGACCCAGGCTTTAAACCTCACAAATATGACAAAAACCTGTTCTGTTAACTTTTATACATGTAAGGCCTCACAAAATGAGTGGAGAGGGGTCGGCAGAAATTTTTGGGTTTTGAGCTCTGATCATTTTCCCCTTCCTTTCACCCGTCAGGCCCTTTTTCATTCAGTAAATAATCCTTAGTTTGCTAAGGCCAAAACAAAACAGGGTTGATCCCAAAAAAGAGATGCCAGTAAATGGGATATTGCATGTCTTCTGTGTTCTGTATCCATTCTGCTTTTTGGGGGAGGCAATCCCATCCTTCCCTTCCTTCTGACAGGTGAAAAAAAGGGGAAAATAAACATAGTGGCAAAAGTATAGAGTGGTGGGGTGAAAACAGCATTAGGAAACCAAGGTGTTCCAGTGAGACAGCAGTCACTTGGCAGCAGCATGAGTAGGCCACAGAGTGGCACAATGCAATTCCTGGAGGTGGCGGCAACATCAGGAGCCCACAAGTGGCACAATGACAAAAGTGTGGAGATGACGTCATCAACAGCAGCAGCATGGGGTCAGACAGTGGCACAATGACAGAGTGTGGGGGTTTGGCACCAACAGGAGTGGGCCCAACAGAGTGGCACAATGACCGAGTGTGGAGGTCACGGCAGCAGCCACAGCAGCAGCATGAGGGTCAGACAGTAGCACAATGACATTCTGGAGGTGGCAAAAACAGGTGTAGGTCACAGAGTGGCACAATGACAGAGTGTGGAGGGCACGGCAGCAGCCACAGCAGCAGTATGAGATCAGAGAGTAGCACAATGACACAGTGTGGAGGGCACGGCATCAACAGCAGCAGCAGCATGAGGTCAGACAGTGGCACAATGACAGCTTGTGGAGGTCACGGCAGGAGCCACAGCAGCAGCATGAGGTCAGAGAGTGGCACAATGACATTTTGCAGTTGGCAAAAACAGGAGTAGGCCACAGAGTGGCACACTGACAGAGAGTGGAGGTGACGGCAGGAGCAACAGCATGAGGTCAGAGAGTGGCACAATGACACAGTGTGGAGGTGACCACAGCAGCAACAACAGCAGCAACAGCATGAGGTCAGAGAGTGGCACAGTGACACAGTGTGGAGGCCACGGCACCAGCAACAGCAGCAGCAGCAGCATGAGGTCATAGAGTGGCATAATGAAAGAGTGAGGAGGTGGGTGGCAATACAAGTCACTGGTAAGATTGTGGTAGCCAGATGGAGAAATTTGGCAGCAGATGTGTGGCATCAGGCGGGGTGGCGCATCAGAATAGTGGCTGAGGCAGGTAGTTTAAACCCAGACTAAAAACCCGGGCCGATCCAGGCCTGTTTCCCATTTTGACAAAGGTCAGTCGTTCCTTTTTTCCCCAAAGGAAAAGCGGTTTTCTCCTTTGGGGGTAACGATAGCCCCCCCGCCCGAACCCCGCTCTAAATGCTACACAAAGGGCCCGGGGCCCGGGGACAGTTCTAAACTGAAACTCGGCAAGTTGCCCCCACACTTCCGGGTTTGGTCCCCAGTAGCCCGGCGGATCTTCTAACTGGGAAATGGCAGATTTCGGGCCCAAAGTAGGCCCCCCACCTTTTGGGGTTAAAGGGTCTGCTACGGGTTTCCGGCTGCTGTTTGTGGCGGGTCCCAACCCTCACTAGGGGGGGGAAGGAAGTGCTCATAGCGACTCCAGCTTAGGTTGGGCTGAGGGAGTCGGTACTGCCCTACCCCCCTCCCCCCTTTCCCCAAACAGCACCCGGGGAAAGGGGTTTACGTAAAAAAAACCCCCCCCGGGACAGACTTGTCAGAGGGGGGACGATGAGCAATAGGCAGTGGCCACTGCCCATGGAGGATTTCTCTTTTAGTATTTAGGATTTTCCCTCCCCCCAAAAGGGGAGCGGGGGAAAAAGGCCCCCCTTTTTTGGACCGGTATCGAGGGTCCAATGGGGTTTGGAGACCCAGAAGTCACCCCTTCCCGGATGGTGATATTCGGCGTAAACTGCCAGGCAAATCACTTTGCTGCGGGCCATTTGCACGGGGTGACTCTGGGGGGTTCCCTCCCTCCATCTCCACTGTATATTCCTCCCCCTTTAAAGTTCAGTCCCAAAGGGGATCATGTGGCGTGAGATGTAGCCCCACGTTTTCCTGCCCCCTTGCCCAAAAGTTTTTTCCCAGCTCTTTTCCCAGGACATAAAAGCAGTGGAATGAGGGTTTATTAAACCCGTATTTCTGGCGACTGAAAATTTAACATGGGCCCTCTAAAATGGCCTCAGCAAACGGCAGGTGTCCGTTTTGGGGCTGCCACTGGCTGACATAAAATTTTACCAGGGGGGGTACTCCTGTCCGCCGGGTTTATAAAAAATCGTTAATGGCCTTTCTCTGTTCAACAGTCGGTTCCAACATGTGCAGGTCGGAAATCCAATGGGTTTTTAAAAAATTTCATATCAGCATTTTGTTGGGGGGGGGTGTTCTGCCCCTACAACTCGAGGATGGGTTTTGCCTGGCCTTTTTAGGAAAGGAGGGAAATGCTTTAAAAGTTTTCCTTTGGTTTATTTTCAGAATTTTCTGAAGATCGGTGGAAAACTTCAGGATCCTTTTCACAAAAACCAAAATTTTAAAGGGTTTGGGGGTTGGGGAAGGCCACTTTGGCCAAAAACAGCTCCCGGTTTCGCCCGGGGGCACCATGTTCCCCCCATTTTTCCCTTTTACCATGGTTCTGATTTGCAGTCGGCGTGGAGAAAGCCCCCACAAACGGATTTTTGCTGCATGAGCGGAGCGTTCCTCCCCTGTGTGACTTAGTTCGCAGAGGCAAGCCAGGTGTAGAACTGCGTGACACCACTGTGCCCTACACATGTGGTATGATGGAGCAGATGGTGGTGGAGGAGGAGGCGGACATTGGCGCAGGAGCAGCAGTTTGACAACGTGGAGGAGAAAGCTGCGTCCCCTGTCCAAGTTGTTAGTGTGGCTGGGCAGGAAGCACATTCACCCAGTGGGCCGTAAAGGACATGTACTGGCCCTGATCGTAGTTACAGCTCCACATGTCCGCGCTGCTGGATACCTGGGAACAAACCGATAAGTTCAAGGACTGGCCCACCTCTGTTTTACATATTTGTGAAGGGCTGGTACTTCCTTTTTGGAAAAGAAATTACGGCTTGGAACTCTCCACCTCGGCTCGGCACAGGCCATTAATTCTCTGAACGTGCAAAGTCCACCATTTGGAAAGGGAGGGAAGGGGCAGTACCAACAACTTGGACAGGAGCACGGTCAGCTTCTGCACCTTTAGGATGGTTGGACCATATGTTGTCTCTTTGCAATCGCCTAGTTGAACGACTGCTGGCACCATGAGTAGCGAGGAGCAGGAGAAACTGGACCGGGAGATGATGGCAAATAGAAACAGCCCCCTTTCTGCAAGGTGGTGGAGCGTCGACTGGCTGAAAATGGCATGCGTGCCACTGGGGGGCTGCGGACGGCAGGATGGACCAACCACATCTGAGCCACGTTTCTCCCAGGCCACCGGATGGTGACGCTGCATGTGTTGATGCAGGGTCGTGGTGCCAACGTTAGCTCCCTGGCCACGCTTCATTTTCTGCCCACAGATTCTACATATACCCATATTCGGCTCCTCCGGTGTCTTAGCAAAGAACTGCCACCCGCCGATAGCTTGATTTTTAACCGGAAACGCTCCGCACTGAGTGACTACTTACCGCCTCTGCCTCGCTGATCCCCCTTGCCGCTACTTTCTTGGACCTGCCGAAGCGGCTTTTGTTACCCCGTGGCCGCTTGGCTCCCCGCCCTCGCACTGCTGCTACCCTGCTAACTCACGGCCACACTACTCACTTGCGGGGCTGCGCCGCTCCCTGAGGCGCAACTGACGTCCTCTTCTCCTGACGATGATGAAGCCCTTGCTTCACCCGGCTCCCAAGTGCGGTTGGCTACATCATCATCGATTATTGTTTGATCTTCATTGCTGTCCTCCTCAACGGTCTTGGTATGCTGACCCCTCACAACATGACCTCCCATGCCACTCTCCACATCTATACTTTGCCACCTACTGCAAGAAGCAAGGGATATTGGCCCCAACTACTTCGCTGCCAAGTAGCTGCTGACTGTCCTCCTCAAATTGTTCATCTCGCTGTATGTGGCGCTGAGCCCAACCACATAGTAGATCTCTGACTGAGGAACCGGATGGACAGAGGAGGGTTGAGGACAGGTGAGGGGTGACCCGCTCCCGGGCCATGCCAATAAGGGTTGTGTTTTGACGTTCCCAACGACTCTTGGCTGGGGTTGTCAGATGTCATCTGGGAGGAAGTGGGGTGACCTAGTCAACCAGTCAAGAACTGTGGGTTGTGGTCAACACACGGCCGCTAGATGACACCGGCAGTTCTGCCCCCACCGAGTCACCCCTGCTGCGACGTCCCTTAAATGTGCTGCGACCTGTGCCTGGCTCCAGGGAAAGTTTGTGCCACTGCCACTCGATGTGAAGAGCCTGCCCACCTCTCTATCTGACATACTGTTTTGTTCAAAATGTACAGACTCTGTTTAATGAAGATATCTGTATATGATAAATACACAACCTGTATTTGACTCCAAATGAACCCACTAACAAGCTTGGGTAAGCCTTGGATATAAATTGCGCTCCACATATGGTCAGGAAAAATGTACTTGTATGTGCCGTTTAAAAACACTGTGGGCGACATGTATGAACGGGCTTTACGCCTGTTTTCTGGCGTACACTGCGCCTCCCAGCCCGAATCCCGCTGTCGGAGCAGCGTTCGCCACTTTGGCTGCGGTCCGCATGAAGGGGCGGGCAGTGGGCGCGGTGTAGGCATTCCGGGGGGACGCGGCGCGCTCGTATAGTCCCAGGCATGTACCATCGCGGCTCGCCAAATCGCGGCGCTCGGCAACTCCGACAAGCAAGCCAGGTTTTTTTTGGTCTAAATCCTCCGGCAGAGGCGAAGTGAAGCAGGATCCGAACATGCGAGGAAGCGGATCGACGATCGCGACAGAAATCTCGGCGCATCCGCTCCGTGCTAGCAGGAGTATGAATAGGAAAAAATCGCCTTTATAAAGGCGGAAAACAGTGTCAGAAGAGAGCTGCACGTAAAAATACACATAATAAAAAAAACATCACTTTTCCAAACTCTAGAATGGCGCAATATCAACAAATATGATATTGCAAATTGCCGGGAAAGACAAGTAAATTCAAATTCTGAAACCTATTCTCATTGGTCGGCAGAAACCGGCCGATCAGAATCGGAGCGACAGTGAACCATTAAAAGCTATGGGAAGAATTGACCAATCAAAATCCCGGCGGGATAATTCATAATACAGTAAAAATGCGGAAAAGAGCTGATTGGCTGAGCTAGCGGGGTCTCGGCTAGCTCAGCCAATCAGAATAGGAGCGACAAAGTCCCATTCTAGCCTATGGAGAAGTGTAGACCAATCAGAATCCAGGGCGGGATAATTCAAAATACAGTAAAAAGACAGAAAAGAGCTTATTGGCTGAGCTAGCGGGGTCTCGGCTAGCTCAGCCAATCAGAGCGCGAGCTACTCTCCCATTATACTCTATGGAGAGATGAGCGCACTCAAATCTCGGCGCTCAGCGCCGCGCGGCATGAAGTATTAATCAACAAATTATTTTTATACAGTGTAAAACATTCTCAGATAAAGACCAGAACACTTCTTTAAAAATAAAGCAGTTAAAAACCCGAACAACGCGTTCGTCGCCGAGACCGGCGCTACATAGGGAATTGCCATAGAGAGAATTGCCGGGAAAGACAGTAATTCAAATTTGTAAAGCTATTCTCATTGGTCGGCATAAACCAGCCAATCAGAATAGGAGCGACAAAGTCCCATTCTAGGCTATGGAGAAGTTTAGACCAATCAGAATACGAGCGACAAAGTCCCATTCTAGCCTATGGGGAAGTTTACACCAATCAGAATCCACGGCGGGACAGTTCAAAATACAGTAAAAAAGGCCGAAACGAGCTGATGGTTGAAGCAGCGGGGCTCGTCCATCTTAGCCAATCAGAGCGCGAGCTGCTTTCTCATAGAGTTCTATGGGGAATCGAAATTTAAAAGAGGCGCCGTAATTTGGACCAATGGGAGAGCGGGCGACGCTCCTATGGGTTTTCTAATGCAATCTGGTATAAAACTGTACATGGCTGAAATCAAATTATAACACTACAGAAGTTGTGCCGATGTCAGGATTCGATCTCCTGGACCCTTGAATCCCAGACCGTTACCCTGCTCACTGAGCTATCTGGTCCTTTGGACAGCTCCAGTGCTGAACCTTGTTAGGTCCTTGTTTTCCCAGCCTTGCCCTGTGACATCATGTTGCTCCACCACTGGACTTCCTATTTAAGCCCAGCCTTGAACTTCCTCCATGTGAGGTTATTGTGCTTGCTATAATCTTGCTCCTGTCCAGTTTGCTGTCTACCGTTTATGCTATTGTGCTTCGACCTTTGCTTTCCTTACCGACTACGCTTCCTGCCTGCTCACTCGAAGACTGACATCGCCCGCACGTTACCGACCTATGGCTTACCGACTACGCTTGCTGCCTGCTCCTCGAAGACTGACATCGACCGCACGTTACCGACCTCTGGCTTACCGACTACGCTTGCTGCCTGCCCTCGAAGACTGACATCGCCCGCACGTTACCGACCTCTGGCATGTCGACTACGCTTCCTTCAGGTGGGTGCCTATTAGTCACAACCTAAGACTCTAACCAGCTCCAGATCGTGACAATAATCACCAAATGGAGTCTGTTGTGAACACCGAGGGGAC
>JAODAL010047843.1:0-29525 GCA_025379985.1 Phyllomedusa bahiana | reverse complement strand
AAATTTCTGTGGGGAAACACAGCCAGATTAAAATAAGAGAAAATGAAGATTGTTTCCAGATAAATTATATAAAACTAAACAAGAAAAAGGTAAAGGTTTCCAATTTTAAAAACAAATTGATGAAACGCGGTAGCAAAATTTTTTTTGAAAATAAAAATAAAAAAGAAACCCAAAAAGGGGGTACTAAAAAAGTAGTGTAGTGACATAGCAAATTAAAAAACCTTAAATTGCATAAGAAATCTATTGGTTTAAAAAAGTTAGGACCCCCCCTTTGACCCTATGGTTTAAATAGGAATGTTTGGAGTCTTTTTTTGTAATAAAATCATACATAAGGGGGGTTTTTAAGATTTATAATTTTTTTCATTTTAAATATGGGGTTAAAGGGATTTTTTTTTGTAAAATCATTAAGAAAGGGTGATGAGTATTAATATCTTGGGAACATGCGGTATAGGATTAAAAGGGAAGAGGGTTTACCCGGGGTGAGCTTGACAAAGGGGGCGACCCCGAAACGTCCCCAGTGTACTGCCATCCAACCCCAAACCCGATGAAGGATGCATAGTTTATTTCAAGATACTTTGTACCCATACGAAAAATTTAATACAGTGTGTAAGTCTACATGTAGTCTAAAGACTTGATTTGGGAGCTTGTGAGAGGGAAAAATTTTCCCCCCATTGAGATCGCGGAATATCAATTATGTTTAAAAAAGAAAGTTCTCACAGACGTTTACTTGCCGATCAGGTTTCAAAAGGGACCAGTTCATAGTCTAAAGGGTTTGCTCCTCTTGGGGTTTGCACATTCCGTTGTATTGCAACAATACCAATGTTGGTAAAAAATTTATGCCTTTTCGATAAAAATTTTGAAAAAGTTAGAGTTTGAATAAAAATTAAAAAAAATTTTTAATTTATAAAAAGTTAGTGAAATAACGAAAAATTTAAATTCGAAAGTTTTTTTGTGAATGATAAGAAAGTTTTTGTTTTCACTATATAATGTCAGGGCGGGGCACGTTTGGGTTGCAGGGGGAAACGCGCAGCTGACGCGACCCCACCCTTAGAGAGCGCGGGGAGCTGTGTGAGTGACGGGGGGGCCAGCCACCCCAAAAGGGGAGCGTGTGACCACCAATGGGAGGACCGGAGGCCGCTCCAATCAGCTACGGGGGCGGTATCGGGGATCAATTTATACCCCCTGTAGCTATTTTTGGCGCCTCAATTTTTTTTTCGGGCGCCTATTACTGTGCTATTTTTGTTGTCTGCTTACCTTGGCTGACCTCGGCTTTTTCCTGCCCCCAGCTTGTCTTCTGATTTTGTACCCCTCCCTTTGGGGCTTTGCCCTGGCTTGTTTTACGTTTTACCCTCTGGCTGATTTTTCTTTGGCGTTCCGTTTTGGGTTTTTGACCCGGTGTCGCCTATTTTTTCTTTCCTCTACGCCCCAGCGCTTTTAGCACGCGGGGACTGTCGCCTTTTGTGGGTGCACCTGGGGCACACTTCAAGTGGCAGGGGACTGGGTGGGTTCCCAGTCGGGGCCACTGTACCCCCCTTGACGTGACATTTCGCGGGCCGGAACCGTTCCCGCTCTCCCCCATATGAACCCCATACAGCTAGGGTAACAAGAGGGGTTTTCCCCCGGTAGCCAAGATCTGGCGGAGGGAAATAGCAGAATCACCCAAGGCAGAGTGTCCCCCCCTACCTTCCCCCCCTTAGAGCCCCCTATCCAGTTCCTTACGGGGTTTCTCAGGAACGGAACCCTTTTGGCATTTTAGAAAGGTTTCACCTGTATTTTAGGCTCCGCCCAGTACCCGGGGAAATGAGGACAAAGAGTTGGGAAGGGTTATTCCCTATTGGATCCCCCTCGGGGAGTGGGCATTTTCGTTACCGCCGGATTCCCTAAAACTTCCCTTGGACTGGTTTTTTGCCGCCTTGGGGTATTTTTGATGATCGGATAGGAAGCTTGGCTGAGGCCAGTGACCCCCTGAGGCAGGGTAAAAAGACCGGGAAAGGAATTTGCTCTGTTTTTCGCGCTGTGTTTCCCTCGGGTGGAACCCCCAGCTCTCAGATAAAGTTTAATTGGGGTTAGCTGCCCAGGGAAAGATTTTTTTGGTGGCTTACCCTCCCCCTGGACTTTGATGAGCCCATCACTAGCCCTTCTCTTGAAGACTTTTGGGGAGAGACGTGGGGAAAAATTTCCCCCGGTGGCCCACACCATGGTCACCTCTACCCTCGGGGTTCCTGATATAAAACAAAGGACCCAAAGCAAGGGGGGGCTTTCCCCGTACTGTGTTGACCATGGGGCTACTCGTCGCACCGGGGGTTTGCTTCTAATGGGAAGAGGCCCGGGGCTTTTGGGAGGCTCCAAAGGGGAAGACCGGGCCAGAAAAAACCCGCACCTAGGTGGTCAGCAGGAAGATCCCCTAGCGACAGGATTCCCCTTTATGCCCAAAAAATTGCTGCTACCATTTTTAAAATTTCATACTTGCGCTGTTGGTTCGGGGGGGCTTTTGGGGATTCGGGTTTCGCTCTAATTTTTTGATGCTCTTTCGCAAACGTCTAGGCCCCCTTGGAACCGCTACGATCTCAGGGGTTGGGGCTATTGCCCCCACTCCACATGGAGCACAATCCAACATTGTATCCTGAGCGGGAAATTGGTTTGGGCCCAACAACTGAAAAGGGGTTATTCTATTTATCGGGGGACTGCCCGCTGATGGGTTTTGGGGGTCCCCTGGCTTCAAAAACATAACCCCAAAATTTGTTTAACATATTCAGGGAATTAGAAAGTGGGGACAACAGTGGTTTTGAAAGATGTCTCCCTACCATAGGGGCAAAACGGGGGTGGAGCAATCCTTTTTTTTTCCATTTTGGGCTGCAGTTTTTCTCAGAAACATCGGTATACCCTCTAAATTTTTTTACACTGTCCTTGGCTTTTGAGGGAGTGATTTCCCAAGGGAGATTAAATTTGTCGGGCCCAAAGGGGGACTGAAATAAAACAATAAAATTGCAGAAATACAAAAGGGCATACCCACCTTCGGTGTCCCCTAGGGTCGGGGGTTTTTTTCTTTTTGGGGAAAAAAGGAGGGAGGCCTCCGTCCATGATAATTACCGGAACTGAATAAAATAACTAAAAACTTTTAACCCTTTTTATTGACCCCTGATCTTTCAACCAAATCCGGGGAGAAAGTGGTTTTCCAAGTTGGCCCCTTAGGGGGGGCCTTAAAACCTACCCCGACCCAGAAGGGATGGGGGAAAACCGGTTAAAACACCCTGAATCATTTTGAGTATTTGGTGATGCCTTTCGGGTTGTTAATGCTCCGCTTTTCCCAGAACCGGTTAAGATTTTTCCCGTGAACTCATTTTTTATGGTCTTTTACCTGGGGAATTTAAACTTTTTGGGAAAAAGGGTCGTCCCAGTTAAAACAGTAACGGGTATTGAAAATTAAAGGGAAAATGTTTGTTTGTCAACTTGAAAAATGTGTTTTGGGGTGCAGGGGGAACCTTTCTTGGGACATCTATCCTAACTCATTTCTATGGACCCCCTAAAATAAGGGCCCTTCTCGATTGGGGCCGCCTTTATCTCTGAAGGGCCCTGCAGCGGTTTTTAGGGGTTTCGAACTACTTTTTAAATTTATTCAAAATTTTTTTGTCATTGGCCTTTACTGAATTACAAGAAGGGGGGTGAATTCAGTAAAGGGGAAACCCGAGGGCCTAGATCCCCTTTGAGAAGCTTTAAAACAGTGTTTTGTATCATCCGTGTTGATTCAACAATCACGCAACCCCCTTTTTCGTTTAGGGTTTTTCTGAGTATGGCGCGGGGGGTCTTTCCAGGGGGGCCCCTATATGGGCTTTCTTCGCCCTTTTGCCCTTTTTTTCACGTAAATTTCCTCACTGAAAGGATATGATGTTGGAACGGGGTTGTTGGGATTAAAATGGGCCTTCAGGAATGGGGCCACTTCCTTGGGGGTCCCAGCATTAGGGCAGGGCCCCCACTGTTTATAAGAATCTTACCTTTTTTGAATGCTAAAAGGTTTTAATCCATTAGGCGCGTTTTTTCATTTTTTTTTACACCTTTACCCTTTTTGTTACTTACGACCGGGCGAAAAATGTGAAGGCGATTCTATCTAAAGTTCTGTCCCGCCCAAAATCCAGGAGGATCCGCCCCTAATTCCAAGGGACTGTTGTCTCGCGTTTCCCCGATTTTAGCCATGAGGTTAATCCCACAGGGTTAACCTGCAAAATGCCCTTTTGAAGGGCTTTGTCCCCCCCCATTTGTAAGAGTTTTTTAAAAAAATTTCATGATTCGTTTAAAGGGCATCCCGGAGTGTCGGCACAAAAAAGCTTTTTTTCTAATTTCTTTGGGCCCCATTGCCTCGGATGTTGAGACCTTGTGGGGATTGTTAGCTCGCTCGGGCAAAGGGTTCCCCGAATTGTCCCTGGGGAAATTTTTCCTCCACCTGACCTGACGTCCCGGGACCCCCAAACTCCATGGATTTTATGCGGACCTTCCTTTCAGGGAAGGGGAAAAAAGGGTTATTTGGGGGGTAGTGGACCGGTTCATAAAATGTGCCAAACTGTCCCCTTAAGGGGGTTGCCCCTCGCCCAAAAAACCTGGGTGAATCTTTATCAAACACAGTAAACTGCATGTTTACCGGAAATATTGTTTTCGGACAGGGGTTCAGTTCGTTCTCGATTTTGGAGAGCCCCTTTTCAAGGCTCGGGTATCACCCTGTCCTTTTCCTTGCCTTCCCCCAAGACTAAGGGGAATGAGAGGGGAAAGAAATTTAACCAAAAACTCCTTGTTATGTTTATCCAGGGAAACAGGTAAATTAAATTTCCGTTGGTTGAATTTGCCATAACAAAAAGATATACTTTCTGGTACCTCACCATTTCATGTAATTATGGTTTTCCCAAGGCATGCATCATTTTCCAGGTACTCTGATCAAGTGGGTTGGATGTTATCATTAAAGATCGTCACAGCGGGCCCCAATTAGAAGAACTTGGTTCAACCCAAACATCCAAAAAAATTCTGATAGCGGCGTCTGGTTTGTAGAGGGTTTTTTCGGTTGGGGGAAAAAATATGGTTATCCACCCAAATTGCGATTGAAAGTCCCCTCTGGTAAACTTGCCCGTGATTCTAGGTCTATATTGGTTCAGGAGGGTTAACCCCGTGGGAATCGGCTGAAAATTTTCCCTCGTTCTCCATATAATAACGTGTTCCATCGGGCCTTCTTAAAGAGTATATTCACCTTTTACTCCGCCCTCTAAACCTCCTCCTCCTTTGTTTTGAGGGGGAGTTAGAAATAAATCGCCCTATTTTTTGGGTTCTGGGGTAAAAGGTCACGCAGTACCGGTTCCTTGGAAGGGGGATGGGCCTAGGAGAGATCAGGGTTGGGTAAACCATCCATGCTGACACCTGGTGAGGGGAAATTTCCCTGATTCTCACCCGGGCAAACCCAGACCAGGGAAGGGTCCGTGGCCCCTTCTAAAAAGGGGGGGAACTGTCAGAGCTGGGCAGCGCCGGCTTGCAGGAGGGGAAAATCGCAGCAGCTGATCAGTACCCTACCCTGAAGACAGTCTCTGGGGGCTGTGTAGTGAAAGAGGTCCACCCTCCTGACAGGGCCATGTCGCACCAGCCAAAGGGGGGAGCCCGGGGGCCACCCAATCAGCTTTAGGGCGGTATCTGGGGATCACATTTTTAAATCCCCGCAGCCCAGTGCTGCGCCTGCGATATTTTCCTGGCGGGCCCATTCCGTGCAATTGTTTGTTTTGCTTACCCTTTACCTGACCCGGCTTGTTCTCCTGCCCCGGGGTTGTCTTTGATTTTGTACCTCCTCCCCTTTTGGTTCTCCCCCGCTTGATTTGTTTATCCCTCTGGTTCTGATTTGTCTTTGGTGTTCCGTTTTGGTATTGACCCGACTGTCTGACTTTTTTTCCTCCTGAGGGGCCCCCCCACTCTACAGCCAGGGGGCTGTCGCCCAGTTGCCGGGGCCGCCTAGGGCGCACGTCAACTGCGGGCAGTGGGCTGGTTCCGTCAGGGGGTCACTGTACTCCCTTGAAGACAATTTGTTTTTTTAAATTTTTAGAATGAGAGTGGTTCTATATGTGTAGACTGTATAAGGGGATTGACAGGTCTGCTGCACATGCTTGAGAAAGGAGGGGTTGTACCCTCAAAACATCAAAAGTCCATGCCCCGGTTGGCAGCCGACGTTGTCAGACCGCTACTCCATCCAGGATGGTGCAATGAATTGAAGCTGTTTTAGTTTAAAAAATCCGGGCTGTGGCAACCCATTGAACTACATTGATCACAAGGAGAGATGGGCGAATTTCTCAAACATTCGATTCGCTGAGTTCACCGAATTTTTCGGTAAAATTCTTTTTGACCGATTTTATTCGTTCGAACGCTAAAAAAAAGCATTTGATGGTGCAGAGAGCCTGTAGGGGTTTTGAAAAACTAGTGCCCTGCTCAAAAAATGCATAGGGAACGTGTTTGGTCTTATACAATGCTGTTTTTAGTATGACATCAATACAGCGCCGGTACTAGAATCTCTCCCCACTTCACTTGTCTGGGGCATTTTTCAGGGCAAAACTCATAAAAAACTGAAGTGGAACGCAGCCTGACAAGGTAACTCACGCCAGCTGGGAAAGAACGGAGCTGAGGGCTAGATCCCACTATAATAATAATAAACTTTATTTATAAGCCCAACAATTCCGCAGCCTTTACAATATAAGGGTAAAGCACAGCAAACCCAAAATTTTTTAGAAAAAAGCTAAATTTCAAAAGACACGAGGGGTGGGGTCCCCCCTCGCAAGAGCTTACAACTTTAAAGGGGGTTTTAGGCAGGGCAGTTCCAAGGCTAAATTTCACTCAGGGCGAGGTGAAGAAATCCTCCCCCTCCCCCTCAGGGTACATATTGCGCCACTATGCGACACATTGCATCAACATAAACCAAAGCCAAAATATCTATCTTTACCACAATGTGCTACGTATAAAACTACTAAATAATAGTCATACAGTTACCAGATAACACTGCTACACCAACCAGAATCCCAGGCTAATACCGTAGTACCAATGTCCTACTAAGACCCCATATCACCAGCACGTAGTGACCGAATAATACCACCACACCATGACCACATATCACCACCATATAGTGACTGAATAATACAAACTGACAATTACTGAATACAAACCATTATACTTCAACCATTATTACCGGCATACAGTGACCATACAGTGGTGGATACCAGATGTACACAGGCTCTGCAGACATATCAAATGATTACAAGTATATCTAGTGACTCACAGGTAACGTCTCTGAAGAGTTGGTCTCTTTCTCTTCTTCTTCTCCATCTGTCCCAGACGCCATGATGACTACGATTTAGACCACCTACTTTGCAGGTCCCAGAAAGTAGCAGCGCAGGGGCTCACTGAGGCAGTGGCGGTAACAGTCAATCAGTGCGGAGCATTAGTGGTAAAATCACCTACTCCAGAGGAGGCGAACATGGCTTTAGGTAGAATCTGTGGGCAGAAAGTAAAGTGTGACCAGGGACCTAACATTGGCACCACAGCCCTGCATCAACATGCAGCGTCATCATACTGTGGCATGGGAGAAATGTGTCTCAGATGTGGTGGTCCATCCTGTCGCAGCAACAGCTGCAGCAGCCAGTGGCACACCTCCCATTTCAGGCAGTCAAGGCTCCACCACCTCTGCCGAAGACAACTGCCTATCTTTCACATCATCTACCAGTCAAGATGCTCCTGCTCCTTGACACTCATGGTGCCACCAGTCGTTCACTGAGGCGATTGCCAAGAGACAGCAGTATGTGTCTAGCCATCCCTAAGTGCAGAAGCTGACCGTGTTCCTGTCCAAGATGGTGGTACTGCTGTAAATCCCTTTTAAAGTGGTGGACTCTGCACCGTTCAGAGATCTGGCCAGGAAACTTTGCAATCACTTTAGACATTCCTATACCACCAAGAACACCCTCATTGTTCATAGTTTCTCTGTTCTGTGCAGCTCAGAGAAAAACAGAGAGAAATCTATGAACAGGGCAAAACAGGGAGAAATCGATGAACAGGGCAAAACAGGGAGAAATTGATGAACAGGGCAAAACAGGGAGAAATCGATGAACAGAGAAAGGCCATTAATGATTTCTTGATGATCCAAGGGGACAGGGATCCACTGTGTAATTTTTATGTCAGCCAGTGGCAGCTCATGCGGGACACCTGCCGTTTGCACAGACCCTTTGAGGAGGCCACGTTATTTGTCAGTCGCCAGGACTACGGGATGAATAACGTCATTCCACTGCTTCATGTCTTGGAACAGATGCTGCAAAATCTGTCTGGTTAGGGGACTAGAGACATGTGTCATGGCCACACGAGTCCAGTAGGGGCTGAACTAGAGGAGGAGGAAGAAGACACTGGAGCACAAGCAGTGTCTGGCGAAATGAGTGTTTTTTTTATTCAGGTGACAGTAGAGGAGTAGGAGCAGCCGTAGGATTAGGAAGACGAGGCAGATGACCCAGACACACCGTGGCAGTATACAGTGGAGATGGAGGCAGGGAGTCCCTCAGAGTCACTTGTGCAGATGGCCCGCTGCATGCTGATTTGCCTGGCTAGTGACAGCTGAATTGTCACCATCCGGCCGAAGGATGACTTCTGGCTCTCCACCCTCTTGGACCCTTGTTACCGGTCCCAAATGGGGGCATTTTTTCACCTGCCAAGACGGAGGACAAACTCAAGTACTATAGAGACATCCTATGTAGTCAGTTGGCCGCTGCCTATCTGCGCCATCGTCCATCCTCTAGCAGGTCTGACCGGGTGGTTCATCAGCGCTCATGTACCACTGCCACGGCTGCTGTGGGGGGATGAGGGGTTAGGAGCAGTACCAGCCCCATCAGCAGCAACCTGAGTCTGGAGTTGTTGATGAGCAGCTTTCTTCACCCCCTATTTATTTAGGTACCCAGGCAGCAGCCCCTGGAGCAGACCCTGAACCCTGGATTCTTTTGGCTACCTGCCTCAGCTACTATTCTGATGCTGCCACCCGCCTGATGCCCCACATCTGCTGCCAGCTGCTCCTTCAACCACCCACCATCTTTACCAGGGACTGGTATTGACACCCACCTCCCCACTCTTCACTGGGCTATTATGTAGCCTTCTGATGCTGCTGCCACCTCACCACTCAGGTCTCCTCATGCTGCTACTGTCATCTACAGGCTATGTCACCATGTCACTCTCTGGCTTGATGTTACTGCCACCTCCTCATTATGTCACCTAGCTGCTGCCACCTCAAAATTATGACATTGTGCCACTCTCCGGCCTGATGCTGCTGTTGCTGCCGCCACCTCCACACTGTGTACTTGTGCCAGTCTGTGGCCTAATCATGCTGCTGCCACCTTCACAATCTGTCAGTTGCCACTCTGTGGCCTACTCATGCTGCTGCCAACTGACCACTCTCTCAGTCGACCACCCTGTGGTTTTCTAATGCTGTTTCCACCCTCCACCACTCTATGACGTTGCCACTATGTTTGGTTTTACCCTTCTTTTAATCTGTCAGAAGGAATGAAAAGGACAAACATAACCAATTGTGTTTTTGGAGAAACTGTAAGGCTAGTATGACATGGTCCTTTGTTTGTATCAGGATTGTCAGATGAGTAGGTAGCCAAAAGCAGAAGTGGATACAAAACACAGAATACATGAAAATATTCCATTTACTTATTTTTAGGATCCTTTCCTGTTTCTTTTTGGCTTTAGCAATGATGGATTATTGACCAACTGAGAGCGGACACTGAAGGATCAAAGGAATGGCAAAATGATTGACGTCAATGCAAAATTACTGATGACACCCTCTGCACTGGAGTGGCTGGATTTGAGATGCATGTAGGGCTGAAATACACAAACACAGAATTTGACAGAATTCTCCACAAAAAGTGAATAAATTAACTCTTGGCCACAGATTAAAATACCTCCATCGGTCTGAAGTTAATAGATTTCAGGCATGTATGTGGCAGAAATACACACACCCTGTATTTGACTCAAATTCCCCCACAAAACAAGAGAAGAAATTAACCCTTGGTATAAAATATCCTACAGAATGAATGAGATGAAATTCAAGCATATATGGGGTAAAAATACACACACCCTGTATTTTATTCCAAATTACCCCACAATCAAGAGGTTAAATTAAGCCTTGTGTGTGAATCGTACAGAACAACATGTATGTAGGGACAAAAATAAGACCCCTGTATTTTAGTCCAAATTAACCACAAGAAAGGTAATTAAGCCTGGTATTAAACAGAGAAAACAGATGTAATTTAGGCATATATGGGACCAAAAAATAGAGACCAGGGCCGGGACGACGGGTAGGTAGAGGTAGGCGATCGCCTAGGGTGCCTACCTCTGCCTGTCCCTTAGGGGCGCAGACAGGGGCCCCGAACTTCGCCGGGCTCCAGGCCGCTGGACACACATACAGCTGAGGGCTTCTGTGAAGAAGAAAGCGGGCGCTCCCTGCTCCACAGACCGTGTCGGACCGGCTACGGGTCCTACACAGCGGGGCCGCCGGGTCCTCACAGCGCTAAGGACCCGCCGCGGCCCCGCTCGCCTCAGCAGGGCAGCGTCGCGATGAAGTGATATCATCGCGACGCTGCCTCTCCTCGGGCGCACAGCCCATCATAGGCAGTGCGCCCGAGGAGCTGCCGGAGGAGCGTCCCGGCGGGGGCTGGCAACGCATGATGACGTCGCCAGTGTCCCGCCGAAGATGAGCGCGCGGCAGGGAAGCAGGTAAAGTGAGTATTAATGTTGTTATTTTTACCTGCCTTAGTGCCCTATATGCCTCCCTAACCCCTTAATCCTGCCTGACCCCTCTAAATCCCTGCCTGAGCCCCTATTTTCCTTCCTGAGCCCCTATAAAATCCTGACCCCCCTATATCCCTGCCGAGCCCCATTACCTCTTGAGCCATATAATGCTGCCTAGCCCCTATAGCCCTGCCCCTTTCCCTAATAAACCTGCCTGACCCCCTAAATGCCTCCTGACCCCCCTAATTCCTGTTGACCCCTTAATCCTCCGAGACCCTATAAGCCTCCCTTTTCCCCCTATATACCTGCCTGAGCCCCTATATGCTGCCTCGGGCCCCTTTTAAATGCCTTCCTCAGTCCCCCCTATATACCTGCGAGCCCTTATGCCTGCCTGAGCCCATCCTAAAAACCTCCCTGACCCCCTAGCTATATACCTGCCTGAGCCCCTACAACCTGCTGACCCCCTATACTAAAACTTGTGTGTGCCCCATATCCTGCCGAGCCCCTATAGCTATATATTGCCTGTGTGCCCCTTTTACCTCCCTTTTTGTGCCTCTATATACTTGCCTGAGGTCCCCCCAAATTTTATATCCCTGCCTGAGGCCCCTTATCTATATACCTGCCTGAAGTGCCCCAAAATTTAATACCTGCCTAGAGTGCCCTTTTCTATATTCCTCCCCTGAAGTGCCTTTATTACCTCCCTGAGAGTGCCCCTATATCTATTCCTGCCTGACTGAGGAACATATATGTATACATGCCTGACTGAGAGGGCATATTATATACCTGCAAATTGAGGGGGACATATATACTGTCTAGGGAGGGGACTTAAAACCCCTATATTTAAGGGATACTGGAAAAATGGAGGATTCAAGATATTTGTGCCCAAACCCGGGAGAGTCTGGCCCGGGAGCAATCAAGAAGGTGTAACTAAAAGGAGAAGAAAAGGGAAAGTGAATGACGCTGACAGAAAAAAACCCCCTTAAATCCCCCAAAGTAATTTAGTGTAATCACTTATATTTTGCAGAGCGTCTACAACTAGTATCAACCACATTGGTCCCTTATGTCGGTGGGAGAGTAATCAGAGCCGGGGTATAACTGGGTCATATGTTGGGGCTTCGCGTTCGGCAGGTTTACCATAGTTTTGGGTCTTGGGTTTTTTAGGAGGTGTTTTAGTAACAACCTTCGTCTGGGTAGATTTGCCCCCGATCGGGGGATTATTTTTGGACTGTTATTTAGGGGGATTCACAGTCATAGGAGGGGGAGCGTTTTAAAAAAAAAAGCAAAATTTGTCAGGCTGATTTTCATTTGCAGTGATTTTTGAGAAGGATAGGGAGCTAGGGGAATATGCAGAAATAATGCAGGAACCCTCCAAGGGGGGAGAGGAATTTGTGTGGGGGGGGGGGGGGGGAATTTTTTTTGGGAGCGAGGGGGGTGGGGGGGCCATTGGCTTACTGCCTAGGGCACCAAAATGTCTTGTCCCGCCCCTGAAATAAGGGGGAAAACCCTGTATTTTAGTTTTTTAAGAATTTTAAATTAAGCCTTTGGGTATGAAAACCTACAGAAAAAAAAAAATATACCGTATATACTCGAGTAAAAGCGACCCCCAGTTTTAAACCCAGGCAAACCACTTTTTTCCCAAAACCCCGGAAAAAACTTATTGACCGAGTATAAGCCTAGGGGAGAAAAAAGCAGCGGCTATGGTGAATTTTAAAAAAAAAAAATAGATCAATAAAATTAATAGGCAGTTTAATGTCCCCAATAGGGTTTAGGCAGTTTTAAAAATCCCCCATAGGCAGATATAGGGTGGTATAGGCTTTAATGTCCCCCCAAAGGCAGATAAGGTGGGATAGGCAGTTTTTAAAGTCCCCCTAGGCAGTTAATGTCCCCCCAAAGCGATAAGCTGGGAAAAGGGAGTTTAATGTCCACCATGGCTGGTATAGGAGTATTTGTCCCCCAAGGGAGGAAAGGGGGGGTAAAATTTCCCCCCCCAGGAGGAATAGGTCTCATAGGGAGGGTAAGGGAGGTATAGGCTTATAGGCTGTTAAAGGCTGTATAGGTCCGCTAGGCAGGGTATAGGCAGGTAATTGCCCCCATAGGCAGGCTATAGGCAGGTATAGGTCCTCTAGGCAGGCT
Source organism: Phyllomedusa bahiana (assembly GCA_025379985.1). Taxonomy (NCBI): domain Eukaryota; kingdom Metazoa; phylum Chordata; class Amphibia; order Anura; family Hylidae; genus Phyllomedusa; species Phyllomedusa bahiana. The sequence goes on along the minus strand of JAODAL010047843.1, from coordinate 16,616 downwards.
ATAGGCAGGTATAGGCAGGCATAGGTCCCCCTAGAAAGGCTATAGGCAGGCATAGGTCCCCCTAGACAGGCTATAGGCAGGTATAGGTCCCCTAGGCAGGCTATAGGCAGGGTATAGGCAGGCATAGGTCCCCCTAGGCAGGCTATAGGTGGGTATAGGCAGGGTATAGGCAGGCATAGGTCCCTCTAGACAGGTTATAGGCAGGTATAGGTAGGATTTTAAAACAAAAAAACAACCACTTACCTCGATCCCCGCTGCTCCGTCTCCCGGGCGCGCTCCTCGGTCTTCTCGGCACAGGCGGGTGATGTCATCAGGTTGCGCACGAGCTGAGTCACGCTGCCTGTGCCGGAAACTCTGGACGCTGGAGTCAGCGGCGCCGGACCATGCGGAGCAGGAGCGCTTGCTCTCTGCAACGCAGTGGTATCTCTTCTCCTGCATGCGCTCCGGAGGAGTCGCATACAGGGGAAGAGATCGCTGACAGCGCTTGGGCCACCGCAGTGCCTGGACGGTGTCAGGTACTCGGCCTTCAGTTATATGCGCTCCCTGAGGAGTCGCATACAACTGAAGCGTCCCTGTCGGCGCACGGGCCATCGCAGCGCCCGAGTGCCGACAGTGACTCGAGTATAAGCCAAGGGGGTATTTTTTAGCACATTTTTTGTGCTGAAAAACCCGGCTTATACTCGAGTATATACGGTAATTTAGGTGTACATAGGATTATAAAATACAGACACCCTGTATTTTAGTCCAAATTAACCCACAACGAAGAGGTTAAATTAAGCCTTGGGTATGAAATACTGTACAGAACAACCAGATGTAATTTAGGCATATATGGGACCAATAATAGAGACACCCTGTATTTTAGTCCAAATTGCCCCATAATCAAAATGTTAAATTAAGCCTTTGGTATGAAATACACTACAGAAAAAACAGATATAATTTAGGCATGTATAGGACCAGAAAATAGAGACACCCTGTATTTTAGTCCAAATTACCCCACAATCAAGAAGTTAAATTAAGCCTTGGGTACGAAATACCATACAGAACAACCAGATGTAATTTAGGCATATATAGGACCAAAAAATTGAGACACTCTGTATTTTAGTTCAAATTACCGCACAATCAAGAAGTTAAATTAAGCCTTGGGTATGAAATACCATACAAAACAACCAGATGTAATTTAGGCGTATATGGGACAAAAAAATAAGATGCCCTGTATTTTAGTGCAAATTAACCCACAATCAAGGGGTTAAATTAAGCCTTGGGTATGAAATACCATAAAGAATAACCAGATGTAATTTAGGCGTATATGGGACCAACAAATAGAGACACCCTGTATTTTAGTCCAAATTAACCCACAATGAAGAGGTTAAATTAAGCCTTGGGTATGAAATACAATACAGAACAACCAGATGTAATTTAGGCATATAAGGGACCAAAAAATAGAGACACCCTGTATTTTAGTCCAAATCACCCCATAATCAAGAAGTTAAATTAAGCCTTGGGTATGAAATACACTACAGAAAAACCAGATGTAATTGAGGTGTATATAGGACCAAAAAATACAGACACCCTGTATTTTAGTCCAAATTACCCCACAATCAGGAAGTTAAATTAATCCTTGGGTATGAAATACCGTACAGAACAACTAAATGTAATTTAGCCTTATATGGGACAAAAAAATAAAAGACAACCTGTATTTTAGTGCAAATTAACCCAGAATCAAGGTGTTAAATTAAGTCTTTGGTCTTAAATACCCTCCAGAACAACCAGATGTAATTGAGGCATATATGGGACAGAAATACACCCACCCTGGACTTTAGGGAGAATACCCCACAAACTAACACAAAATAATACTGCTGGTTGAGTAACAAGTGTGCAAATGACACACACTTGTGATGGTCTTTCCCCCAGTCGCTGATAAAACGAGTTTGTTTTAGAATAAGTTCAATATAGTGCAGCAGCAGCAGATAGATGCTTATGACAGGACACACAGTGAGAAGTGTGAGAATTTAAGATGGCGTCCGTATTTATAGGGCTGTGACGTCACAGAAGCCCGCTGGTCGCTGATTGGCTTCATGTCTGCACATGTCATTGAGGGTGTTCCTTTCTTCCTCCCAGAGTTCTCTGCCCCATGTCACGCCATGTGCTCACGGCCATTTTACCAAAAATAAAGACGCTCCGTTTCCGCGAATCACCATAAACTTCGGCTTCGTGCAGAACCGAAGTTTTCCTGAAATTCTAAACAAATTCCACTTAGTTAGAATCGATTCGCCCATCTTTAATCACAAGTATGCAAAAAGTTGTTTTCCTTGATGGGAGTATGTTGCTAATTTAATAAATGCATGATGTTTTTGCATAGAAAGATGTGATACCTGCAATTGTTCTAACTGAGGCATATTTTGGGAGTCAAGATGAGCTCAAATTTTTGCAGATTGTTTTGGATTTGCCATATACATATTTTTCACTACCACCTATACAGAACATGTTGGCACATAGCAAGTTGTACCAGCCCATTGTCATCCATCATCACTTTTAGCCTAGGATGCCCTGCACGACTGCAAAGGATGCACATAGCTATGAACCTAACATTTCAGGCCTCATCTGCTTAAAGAGGACTTTTGGTCATTCCTGACATGTCTGTTTTAGGGAATCCTCGTCTTCCCTGTGAAATAACAATTCTGGAGCATCTTCTCGATATAGCTCTGTATTGTGATGTTCCTATGTTATTGCTTCTAGAAATGTATTGCTGAATCTGTCAGATGGGTGTTATCAATTGGGGATGTCTCTGCACAGTCTGACATTGTCCAATTAGTACTGACAGAGCAATTATGTTCAGGGACACACCCCTCGAATACTAGTAAAAATAGAAACTAGTAAAAATAGCAAGACCCACCTGACTGATTCAGTAATACATTTCTGGAAGGAATAACAGAGGAATAACCCAACACCTAGTTATAGGAGAAGATGCTCCAGAATTGTTATTTTATATGGAATAACAGACTTATCAGGGGATGTCACATGCCCTCTTTAAAGGGTAACTTTAAATTTGTTTAAAAATTGTGTGTTTTAAGACATAGTTTTTCCCAGTTATACACTTCCCAACTTTTGAATGACCATTTGTGCTATATTTTAATATTTACCTCTTCCCATTTTGTGGGAAAATCTCAGGAAAACATACTGGTTGGAAGGCATAACCAATCATTATCTCGTTGTTGCTGCATTTAAGGCTATGTTCACATGGTTTATTTTTGGGGCGTTTTACGGACGTATTTACGTCCGCAAATACGTCCCGAAATAAGTTTCAAATAATTGATTCCAATGTAAAATACGTCTCGTCATTCACACAAGGCGCTTTTTTGCAACATATTTGTGGGCATAAATACGTCCGTAAAATTAAGTCCCCTGTCACTTATTGAGGCGTATTTTGCAACGTAAATCCCCATAGTAAAGAATGGAGAATGTATTTACAACGCAAAATACGTCCACTTTGTGACAGATATTTAAACGTATTTGGGACGTATTTCCGACGAAAAATATGTCCGAAATTGCCCAAAATAAGCCTTTTAACATAGCCTTGGGGTGCCCTGTCATGTTACTAGTTACAGTTTGTAGGTTGAAAAAGCACATTCCATAAGTTAAACCCCCAAGGGGGGGAAAAAGTGGGTGAGGGGGGGAGCAAGGGTTAAGCCCGCCCCCAAAGGTTAATGCCCTGAAACCCACAAGTAAGAACCAATCTCCCAGGAAGACCCCATCTCTGACCCCAAGCGCCACCACCAGGATCCAGAATTTTAATATAGTAGCATTAATATTCTTTTGCTTCGGGTAGATATCAACCTTTTTTGAAAGTCCCAATTTGTTCCGCGTGCCCAGCCCTCGGCAGGATTCCAAGTTTTAGTTCTTCTTTAAAGAATCTTTTTTCCCCCTTGGAAATAAATCCTTTTCTCTTAGTAAGGGGAAATGTCCCCCTTTGTCTTTTTGAGGGGGTTTTACAAAATAATTTTTTCCCCATACTTTTTTTTAGGGCCCCTTTATATATTTAAAAAAAATTAATCATTTCCCCAAGCCGTCTTTTCTCAAGACTAAATAATTAATTCTACTAACCTCTCCTCAAAAAAAAATTCCCCTTCCTTTAAAATTTTGGTGTCTCTTTGCACTCTTTACTCCATTACTCTTTTCTTAAATGGGCCCCGAAACATTTTTTTGTAGTCCTGAAAATGTTTGTTTGTCCAAAAGCTTTTTCCCAACCCCCATACACTTCACGGGCCAGGCTCGGCTGGTCCTAAATTTCAGTGACTTTTCTTAGGGGTAAAAGGGTCTTTCGTTGGGGGGTTTTTTTCCTAATAAATAAATTTACACAATATTTGTGTTTAGTTACTTAATTTTTAGAAAGCATTTATAATACAGCAGGGGAGCTGGGAGAAGTTTGGTTTTAGTGCAAAAGAGATTTTTGGAATTTTTACTATAAAAGAGCTAGACTTTTTTTAAGAGAAAAAAAGTAACCAAGGTGTAAGAGGTGAAGCTGAATTTTCATTCTCTCTAAATGTTCCAATCAATCATGCTCAACATGGGTAATAACCTAATTTTCTTTCTTCTTAATAGGAACCAGAGCCTGACCTATCATTAGGCACAGTAGGCAGCAATCTTGACAACAGTACAAAAGACCTGATATAAGTTTAAGTGAGATGGGATAAAGGATGCTGGGGAATGTGAAAAAAAAATAAATACAATACAACTAAAGTTTTTTTTAAGCATTTCTGTTTTTATTTAAAAAACCTGTATTTTGTGAAACTCCCCTTTTATGAACCCTGGAAAACAAAATGACCTGTAAGCAAGCACACAGTTATTTGTCATTTTCCCTAAAAGCATCCGAATTTTATCAACATTTTCTCTGAAACAGTAAAGAAAAAATTTTGTTTTGGACCCGCAGTGCTTATTCCCCAAAGGGTTGGGGGATTAGGGGGTTTATCATTTGGGTTCTCGGCTCTGGCAGTGTTACGCACCCCTTAAAGAGTTTTTTTTTTTTCCATATAGTATGAAAGGGGATTAGACGGGATAAAAATAAAAAGGAGGGTACATCGGGTTTTAATGGGAATTTAGTGGTGGCTGGGGTTAGCAAGAAAAAAAGGGAATCACGGGGATAAATGTTGTGGTTTTCTCTCTTGTACTAAAATAAATTTTTGGAACAAAACAAATAAAGGTGCTTGTAATATCACATCTTCCTGCCAAATGCAAGCTGTCGAAGACTTTGAAGGTCCTATTACAGAAATAGTGGATATAACAGAACCTGGGTGGATGAGACCCATGACTGGATTACAAATGTTGGGGGCTACAGTGTTTTAAAAAGGGTACAAATCAAATTAGCTCGGAAAAAGGAGTTTGGGAATTACGTTCACGCTAGCACTCCCAAAAATCAAAAAAAACCCCCACTACCTTAAACAGGACTAGGATTTTGAGCCAAGCAGAAAATATGCAGAAAAAGATCCATCTGTAGACACCTTCAGTGCAGAGCGGGTTTTGGCTGATTGGGGTTGAAAGGCTTTTACCTAGCCAAAAGGGGGTAAGGTTTGTCTTTAGAGAGGCACATAACATGGAGTAATTTCAAAATACATTAACTCATTGAAGAATCCCCCCTTTTGATCTGTCAAACGCCTATAATCCAGCCAGCCAAACCCTTTCTTTTGCACTTTTGAGGGACAAACCCCAAAACATTTTTTCTTTTCGGGCTCTATAATTTCAGATTGTTTCAAGGGGTTCTACTGCATTGTGCCGGGGACCCTTGTTATTCTTATGAGCAAATTAAAATTTTAAAAAGGCTTTTGCAATTTCCATAACCTTTATGGTGTTCTCTCTCCTTATTAAAAGTTTCAAAGAATAAAATTTATGAAAAGGGGGATCCTCTATAAAAAAAACCAACCCAAGGCCTGGCTTAATAATGACATTTGCACAGCTGTGCCAGTATGGAGATGGTTTAAAAGGGTACTCACACAGCGTTTTTGGGGGCTACTTTGGTGCGAAATTTGTGCCATAGCCCAAAGTACCCCCACAAAAATAGTAAAATAAATAGCACCAGAAAAAAGTGAATGTTGTCGGGCGCAAAGGCGTAAAGTCCATGCGGGCCCAGCGCTTACTTCAAAAGCAGCAGTTGCTAGCGCAGCACGTAGTCCCTTTATATCCCTTTTCAACAGTCTAAAATACCGACAGAAAATAGTAAAGGGAGTTTGGCTAAAAAACTAAAGAGCAAGGGGACAAAAAAGGGAAAAAGGGCAGCAATTTTAACTTTAGGACTAGAGATGGGCAAATTTTGATTCTAACGAATGGAATATGTTTAAAATTTCAGGAAAAATTTCGGTTCTAAAAACGAATTTCGAATTTTGGGTACCGGGTAAAAAAGTGGCTTTTCATTGAAAAAAATGTGCGGCACTGGCGTTACATGGGGCAAAACTCTGGGGGAAAGAAGGGCATACCCGCATGACATGTGCAAAGCCAATCAGAGAAGCACCACTATAAAAAAAGCCCGGGGGCGACGCTGGAGCTCATACCGATCTAAACTGTACTAATAGGGAAGGTGCTGCCGCGGTTTATAGTTCTGAAGAATGATTTTTTTTACAGCGATTTTTGTGGGGGTCTGCTTTTTCTAGAGACGCTTCCTTAACGTTCTATTTCTGATTTTTTTTGGGGAGGATCTGAAATCCCTGTGCTCCACTGCGCTGCATATACATTAAATCCTATCTGTTCACCACTTGAATACCAAAGGGGTCAAGCCCGTTCCTGTTGTATTCATTTAAAAAAAACGCGTTTTTTCAATACAAAAAACCACTTCATTTTTGACGCTCAATTTTTTGGCCAATTTAAACCAGGGGGTTAATTAAGCATTGTTTTTTTTACTGTGGTGACTCCAGAAAACCCTCATTTTTTACCACCAAAAATATATACATTTTTTTCCGTAGCCTAATTCACAAGCAAAGGGTTAAATTTTTTTATCTCTGTTGTGTGGGGTAAAAAAACGGCATGTAACACGAAAACAAATAGTTTGTGGGGGGGCTCAATTCTTTTGGGGCCCAAATTTTTCAACCAGGGGTTTAAATTTAAAACGTTGTTTTTTTCAGCTGTGGGGACTCCAAAAAACCGTCATTTTCGCCGCCAAAATATTACTTTTTTCCCGTAGCCTAATTCAAAGCAAGATTAATTTCAATTTTTATCTCTTGTGTGTGGCGTAAAAAACACCGCATGTAACACGCTACAAAATAGGTTTTTTTGGTGGCTCAATTCTTTGGCGCAATTTACATCCGGGGTAAAAAGCGTTTTATTGCTTTGGGGACCCAAGAAAAACCCTCATTTTCACCGCCAAAAATATACATTTTTCCTGTAGCCTGATTCCAAGCAAAGGGTTAATTACAATTTTTATCCTTGTTGTGTGGCGAAAAAAAAACCGCATTGTAAAAACCTACAAAGCTAGTATTTTGGGGGCTCAATTCTTTGGCCAATTTTTCACCAGGGGGAATTAAGCGTTGTTTTTAGCTGTGGTGACTCCAAAAAACCGTCATTTTCACCCCCAAAATATTACTTTTTCCTGAGCAAATTCACAAGCAAAGGTTAATTACAATTTTATTCTTGTTGTTGTGGCTAAAAAACAAAAGGGTTGTAAAACCTCAAAGTAGAGTTTTTTGGTGGGTCAATTCTTTGGCCAATTTTCACCAGGGGTTAATTAAACCGTTGTTTTTCAGCTGTGGTGACCCAAAAACCTTATTTTTACCGCCAAAATATAAATTTTTTCCTGAGCTAATTCCCAAGCAAAGGTTAAATTTTAAAATTTTTTTCTTTTTGTGGCGTAAAAAAAACGGGGATTTTAACACCTACAAAAAGTAGTTTTGGTTTCCAATTTTTTTGGGGCAATTTACATCCAGGGGTTAAATTTTGCTTTTGTTTTAGCTGGGGGGATCCAAAAAACCGTCATTTTCAACCCCCCAAAATATATACATTTTTTTCCCTTTGCCTAATTGACAAGCAAAGGTTAATTTAAAATTTTTTCTCTTGTTGTGTGGCGTAAAAAACACGGCATTGTAAAAACGCTCAAAATGTAGTTTGTGGAGGCTCAATTCTTTGGGGCCAAATTTACATCCAGCGGTTAATTAAGTGTTTTTTTCAGCTGTGGTACTCCAAGAACCGTCCTTTTCACTGCCAAAAAAAATAACATTTTTTCCTTTTGCCTAATTCCAAGCAAAGGTTAATTTCAAATTTTAAATTCTTGTTGTTTTGGGGTAAAAAAACACGGCTTTAACACGACAAAACTATATTTTTTGGTGGGCTCAATTCTTTGCGCAAATTTACTCCAGGGGTTAATTAACGTTTTCATTCAGCGTGGTGACTCCAAGAAACCGTCATTTTTACCGCCAAAAAATATACATTTTTTCCTGTAGCCTATTGACCAAACAAAAGTTAATTAAAATTTTATTTCTTGTTGTGTGGCGTAAAAAACACCGCATTGTAAAAAACGCTACAAAGCTAGAGTTTTTTGGGCTCAATTCTTTTGGGCAATTTAATCCAAGGGTTAAAATAAGTATTTTTCTGCAGTTGCACTCAGTAAAAGAAACTTTCTTTTTTTTCAAACCCCCACAGAAAAAATTTTGTAGCTAATTTATATCCCAAGGTTAATTAAGCTTTTCATTTTAAAAATACACGGTTTTAAACGGACATACAAATCCAAAATTTTTTTCCCGCCATTTGTGGGGGGGCAAATTTTTTAACCCAAAGGGTTTTTCCCAACTTTTTTTTGGGTTTTTTTTTAAGTCAAAAACAGGGTGTGTATTTATCATATACAATATCTTCATCAAACATGTCTGTACATTTTAGAACAAAGTATGTCAGACAGAGAGGTGGCAGGCTCTTCACCTGCAAAGTGGCAGAGGCACAAATATTCCGGGAGCAGGGCCCAGTTCGCAGCACAGCAAGGGGACGTCGCAGCAGGGGTCACCGGTGAGGCCACAACTGCCGCTGTCATCTAGCGGCCGTGTGCTGACTAGCAAACCCAATGGTTCTTGATTGGTTGACTGGGTCATCCACTTCCCCCAGATGACATCTGACAACCCCAGCCAAGAGTCGGTGGGTAACGTCAGACACAACCCTTAGTTAAACATGGCCCGGGAGGGGGTCAGGGGCCCTCACCTGTCCTCAACCCGCTTCTGTCCCATCCTTTTCCCTCAGCCAGAGATCTACTATGTGGTCTGGGCTCAGTGCCACTATATACGAGGATGAACAATTTGAGGAGGGCAGTCAGCACCCTACTTGGCAGCGAAGAAATGGGGCCAATATCCCCTGCTTCTTGCAGTAGGTGGCAAAGTATAGATGTTGAGAGTGGCATGGGAATGTCATGTTGTGAGGGTCCAGCCTTGCATACCAAGACCGGGTGATGAGGACAGCAGTGACGATGAAACACAAATAATGAGGATTTTATGCCGACCGCACTTGGGAGCCGGGTGAGGTAAGGGTTTCATCATCGTCAGGAGAAGAGGCATCATTTGCGCGTCAGGCAGCGGTGCAGCCAGCAAGTGGGTCATGTGGCCGTGAGTCAGCAGGATAGCAGCAGTTTTGAGGTCGGAGCCAAGGGGCCCAACGTGGTAAAAAAACCCGCTTCGCAGGTCCAAAAAGTAGCGGCACATGGGCTCAGCGAGGCAGCGGCGGCAGTAGTCACTCATTTGGGGAGCGTTGGCGGTAAAATCCGATACTCGCGGTGTGGCAGTTTTTTTCTAAGACACCGGGGAGCCGAATATGGGTATATGTAGAATCTGTAAAGCAGAAAGTGAAGGGGTGGCCGGGGAGCTAATGTTGGAAACAACGGCCCTTGCATCAACACATGCAGCATCACCATCCGGTGGCCTGGGAGAAACGTGGCTCAGATGTGGTGGTCCATCCTGCCGCCGCAGCAGCAGCAGCAGCGGCCCATTTGGCACGATGCCATTGCAGCCAGTCAAGGCTCCACCACCTCTGAAAGAAGGGAGCTGTTTTCTCTTTGACATCATCATCCCGGGCCAGATGCTCCTGCTCTCGCTACCCATGGCGCCAGCAGTCGTTCACGAGGCGATTGCAAAAAACAACAGTATTCGTCCAACCATCCTAAGGTGCAGAAGCTGACCGACCAAATGGTGGACTCGCACCGTTCAGAGAACTAATGGCTTGTGCCGAGCCGAGATGGAAGTTCCAAGCCGTAATGTCTTTTTCCCAAAAAGGCAGTACCAGCACTTCATAAATATGTAGAACAGAAGGTGGGCCAATCCTTACTTATCGTTTTGTTCCAAGGTGCACAGCAGCGCGGACGTCTGGAGCGTAACTACGGTCAGGGCCAGTACATGTCCCCTTTACGGCCCACTGGGTGAATGTGCTTCTGGCCCAGGCACACCAACAACTTGGACAGGAGATGCCGCTTTCTCCTCCACGTTTCAAACGCGGCTCCTGCGCCAATGTCCGCCTCCTCCTCTTCCACCACCACCACCATCTCAGCCTCCACAAGTACTGCTCCATCATAAACCAATGTGATGGCACAGCGGTTGTCACGCAGTTCTACACCTGGCTTGCCTCGGCGAACGAAGTCCACAGGGGGGAGGAACTGCTCCGCTTTATGCAGCAAGAAATCGATGTGTGGTTTTCTCCGCGCCAACTGCAATCGGAACCATGGTGACGGACAATGGGAGGAACATGGTGTCCGCGCTTTCACAGAGGAGGGATGGTCCATGTGCCCTGCATGGCGCACGAGTTCAATATGGTTGTGAAAAGTCTTCCCCCCGATCTTCAGAAGATTCTAAAATGGCCAGGAAACTGTGCATGCACTTCATCCATTCCTACAAAGCCAGGAACACCCTCCTCGAGTTGCAGTGGCAGAACGGCCCCCCCCCAACACACTCCTGATATGCGATTGTTTCCACCTTTGGAATTCCAGCCTGCACATGGTGGACCGACGTATGAACAGAGAAAGGCCATTAACTTTTTTTTGATGATCCAGGCGGACAAAAGTATTTCCCCTGTGAAACTTTAAATGTCCCCAAAGGGGCAGCCCCTGGTGAAACCTCCCCGTTTTTGGGTTTTTTCGTAGGGCCACGTTATTTGTCATTTTCCGCCAGGACAAAGGGATGAAAAACTTAAATTCCACTGCTTCATTCCGGGAACAGTTTGAAAAAAAAAACCCTGTCGGCAGGGGACGGGAGATGGGGCGACTCCCCATCCGCGGCCAAAAGGAAGTCCGCTGGGGATTTGAAAGGGGAAGGAGGAGGGGGAAAGGACAGGGGGAAGAAGAACATTGCCCCTTGGTGAAATGAGGGATTTTCTACCCAGGGACAAAGAGGAGGACAGGAGCACGGAGAGGGGGATGGAAATGAGGAAAACAGGCAAAATCCCCCCCAAGCCCCCGTGGCGGGAATACAGGGGAAATGGGGCAGGGGCCCCTGGGAAAGCCCAATTTGTGCAGATGGCCCCACATGCTTTTTTCCCCTGGCAATTGACCAAGCCGAAAGCCCAGCATCCGTCAGAGGGATGACTTCGGGCCCACCCTCCCTTTTGGGAAACCCCCCTTTTACCGGTCCAAAGGGGGACCCCTTTTTCCCCAGCTTTGAGAGGGAAAAAGGGAAAAAACCCTCAAATACAATGGGGGAAATCCTCCGTAATTTTTTTGGCCCGGGCTGCCTATGGCGGCCCATTCGCCCTTCCTGATAGGTCCTGACCGGGGGGTTCCTCAGCCCCTCCACTACTCACGGGCCGGGGGTTTGTTTGGGGGAAGGGGGGGGGGATGGGACAGTACCAGCTCCACAAAAGTAAAAAAAAGTCGGAGTCACTGATGAGCAGTTTTCCTTCCCCCACCAAGTGGTAAAGGGTATTCGTAGCAGCAGCAGCGGGAAACCGGGGAAAGCTTTTCCCGAACCAACAGGGGGGCCCTAGGAAACAGAAACTTTTGCCACCCCGGGTTTAAAAATATCCGCGGGAAACTACTGGGCAGCCAAAGGGGTTTGTGGCCGAAAACTTGCCAGTTTGCAAGGAAAGCTGTCCTGCCCGCCATTTTTTTTGGGTATCAAGCGGGGGGGTTCAGTGCGGGGGGGGCCATCGTTCCCCCAAGGAGAACCCCCCTTGTCCAGGGGAAATGGGAAAGGGCGACCTTTGTCAAGATGAACCCAGGCGGGGATGGGCCGGTTTTTCCCACACCCCAGTGCCTTGGGGTGTCAACTACACAGCCATAAACCCCCTAAACCTAAACTGGGAAAATGATTTGGGGGTTTTCAAATTTCCTGCCTCGGGCCCCATTTCTGATGCTCCCCACCGACCTGATGCCACAATCTTCTGCCATTTCCCATCTCCACCAACTATCATACCGGGGACGGGGTATTCCCACCCACCTCCACACTCTGTCATTGGGGCCACTGCCCTGACCTCATCCCTGCTGCGGGGCTGCGCCGTGACCCCACACTGTGTTATTGTCCCACTCGGTTGGCCGTACTCCCTGTTTTTTGCCCCCCCTCCAGAAGGGTTTTTGGGCCCAAACTGTCTGCCTCAGGGTTTGCGCTGGGGCCCGGCTGCCGTGACCTACACACGGGTTTTTCCCATTGTGCCACTGCTGCCCCTCCATGCTGCTGCTGTGGCGCTCCCCGGTAAACCCCCCCAAAACTGTAAAAATTGTCCCACACTGGGGCCTACCCCCTGTTTTCCACCACCAAATGTGTTTGTGCCACTGTCTACCTCATGCTGCGCTGGGGCTGCGGGCCGGGTGACCTACACCGTGTCATTGTGCCATTTGTCTGACCTCATGCTGCTGTTGGGCTGCTGCCTTTTACCTCCCACACTGGGGTCATTGTGCCACTGTCTGACCGCATCGCTGCTTTTGCTGCTGGGGTTGCCCCAAAAACACTTTTGAAAATTGTCCCCCACTGTCTGACCTAAATTTTGTGCTTGGGGCGCTCGTGCCCTTTACAAAACTGTGCCCATTTCCCCACGGGTCGACCTCTTTTCGGGCTGCTGGGGGCTTCTGCCTTGGTTTTTTTTTGTTTTTTAACCAAACACCCCTGTGCCCATTGTGCCACTCTGGGGGCCTACCCCTTTTTTTTTTTCCCCCCCTCCAGAATGTCAGTGCACTGCCCTGACCTCATGCTGTTTGTGGCCGCCGCTGTAAACCCCACCCTGTCACAAATGTTGCCCCCCTTTGACTCTCACTTTTTTTTTTTTCCAGCTTTCCCTTTTGGCATAAACTTTAAACCCGGGAAACCTTCCCGCTTTCATTTTTTTTGGGTCATTTTTTCCCCTTAAGGGGCCCGGGGAAATTTTTTATATAAAGCGATTCAAAGAGCGGGGGCAGCCATGGGGCGTGTCATACTAAAAAAACAAAAAATTTTTTGGAAGACCAAACCAAGCCCCCCTTCCCATTTTTAAGCAGGCGCAACTTTCTCCCCAGAACCCGCAGGCTCTGTGCACCTTGGAAATAGCTTTTTTTAAAAACCCGTGTTTTCGTCCCGAAAAAAAATTCGGGAACAAGTTATTTTTTTTTTCCCCGAAAATTTCCCGGCTAATTTTGAACAAACCCAAATTTTTCGGAAATTGGGCCCACTCTAATTAGGACATTGAGTTTGATGAAACAACCAAAGGGGATCATTTGCTATAAGTGCAGGCCCTTGAAGACTTGGACAGCAGTGACAATTATATGGAAAGTTTCAAAATATCAGTACAGAGGGGGGAAGTAAATACTGGATTTAATAAAGATATATCACATAAAAATAAAAGGAGTAAGTTAATACCTATTAAATAAAAAAAAAAGGGAAAATTTAAAAAACCTTTATAACTGAAAGGGAAAAAAATTTAAAAAGGGGGCTTTTTGCATTTTAAACCCAATGATGATAAATTGCTAGGATATCCCATCGTTTGAAAAGGTCCGGGCCCCCCACCTCGGGGGACCCTGGACCAAATCTCCAAAAATGAGGCCCCAAAACATCTCTTTTTTGGGAAAATGGTAAGGGGGTCAGGACTTTTCCCCAATTTGAAAAAAAATGGGAATTCCTTTTAAACACCCCAAAGGGCATCGCTGCACAGCTAAACCCCAGTCTTTCTTTTGGGAGAGCCCCAGAACCCCCCTCCTTTCCCAGGGGTGAAAGGATTTCAGGGCTTTTTTTGGGGTAAAGGGGTGCGGGTTCCGGGGGTGGTACCTGGGCCAAACAAACAATGAGGAAATGCCCCTAGAAATCTGAAAATTTTTCCCTCTTAAGTAGGAAAAACCCCTTTTAAATATAATATGATTTAAAACAAAAACTTTTTAAAAACCCAGAAAAGGGTTGAGGGTTCAAAAAAAAACCTTTAAAGGGGGACATCTATAAAAACCCTGTCTTGGTCTAAGACTTTTCTTATTCCCATGAAACCTAACAGACGCCCCCTTTTTTTTTTCAGAGCTCTATATGAAATTAAAGGGAACGTGGGGTTTTTTGGGTATAGGGAACAAGAAAATCTTGACCAAGACATTTTTTATACATGTCTCCCCTTTAAAGGTTTTTTTCAAATTCTCAATAGAAAAAATTTAAAAAAAAAAAATTAAAAAGTTAGCCACAAAATTTAAATTGTTTTTAAAAAGGTTAAAAAAAATTCTTCCCCCCAAAATTTTAAAAACAGCATATTTAAAACTAATAAAAATAAAAATAGGTTTTTCCTTTTATATTAGGGGGTTTGGGGACATTTAAATTTACAATTTTTTCCATCCCCCACTTCTTAGACCCCTGTTTAAAAGAGTTACTGCCACCAATCGGAAAGGGGGCTAATTTCTTTAACCCGTAATTTAAAGGGAAAGGTAAAAAAGATGGAACTGTGTAGCTACCATTATTTTGTTTGACATCCATTTGGGATGTAAAATAATTTTAAGGGGAAGGTTTTTCCTGAATGAAAAGCCCAAAAATATTTAACCCCAAAAAAAACTAATTACTGATAAACCCCATGGTTTTAAAAAAAACACTTGTACCTAAAACCCCCTAAAAAACAATTTTTTTTCACTTTGTTCAGGGTTTTCTCAATTTTTAAAAATTTTTAAAAATTCACATCCTTTCGCCCCCCCGCCCTTTTTTTTAAAAAAGTTTTTTTCCCTGGAATTTTTAAAACCCCCCGGGGGGTTTTGGGTTAGTAAAAGGGATAAAATTTTTAATTTTTCTGATCATTTAAAAACAGCGGGGGAAACATTTTTAATTTTCCCGGAGGTTTAGTAACAGTGGGAAAAAGGGGGCAGTGGTAAATTAGGGCATTTTCCAGTTTACTACTTTGTAAAGCTAACTGGCTTGACCCCGAATAAAGTCTGGTTCCGTAAATTTTTTAATTTTTTTCCAAAAATTTACATTTTAAAAAATAAAATTGACCCAAATCCCTCTGTGCCACTTAAAATTTCCCAATGTCCCTCTTTTTTGACATAAACTGTAGATTGCCTTTAGTAAGCCCTTTCCTGTGGTTCCCTAACTGCATATTGAACCCCAAATTTAAATTCTTTTTTATTTTTTTTTGTACTTTTTGGGCCATAAAAAAATACATATTTGATCATTTTTGTGCTAATTTTAAAACAAGTTTTTTTTGATATACAACCTAAAATCCCTAAACCAATTTTCGGGAAAATTTTGTCCTGCTTTCAACATCTAAAAAATTTGGGAGGGGATGACCCATCACCAGTGAGAAAGACAAGATTTACAATTTTAAATTTACTCAATAGAAATAGAAGCAATTGAAAAATTTTCTTTTTTTTTTACAACTTTAATTTTCTGCAAGGGTTCCTGAAAAAGGGGGTCAAAGGGGGTTAGTTTGGGAAATTTTTTTTTAACCCCCTTTTTGTAAAGATGGTGCCCCCCCTTGCTGCTAGGGTCCAAATGGGGGACCGCTTTGCTTTAAAACATTTTTCACCACAGGACGTTGCCCTGCAAACTCCCCCGGGAAAAAAATTTTAAATCAAAAAATGGGAATTAGGCTTTTTGATTGCAGGAAACAAACATATATCCCAATATTTCCCAAACCTGCGGGCAGTCCCAATTCCCAGGGTGGGGGGAGGTATGTCCCCAGGGACGCAGGCCCCCAATCTCCAGGGCAAAGATTATTAATTATTGGGTTTTACTACTCCAAAACGCCTCAAGATCCCAAAACATGAGAAAAAGTTCTTTTACCTCCCCCACACATTTTTTCCCAGAGAACAGGCAAGTCTAGCAGTTTTCCCCAATGCTGCTGGGCCCCCCAAAAACAGTGGGGGACCCGGGAAAAAGTCATGAGAAAGTTTTCCCCGACATTTTTTTGGGGCACCTCCCACCCCCTTCGCTTGATTATATAGTCTACGGGGCTTGGGCCCCCAAAACCCCAACTTGGGACCCAGGGGGGCTAAATGGGGCATCCATTCCCCTTTCCCCCCTTTTGGCCTTCCCAAAACTTTTCCTGGATGCTCGATAAAACGCTGGGGGTGGATGCCCCACAAACTTTCCCAGGTGCTGAATAGGCCCATCCCGCATCCAGAAAAACTGGGTGGGGGTCCCATCCTCTAAAAGCAGGGGGACCCAATTTTTTCCTGCTTGGGGGAAACCAGCTTTCCCCCGGGGTTAAATTATAACTATTCAACAAAGGTGGTGAAAAACCCACCTTCCAGG